>JAZHEH010000550.1:0-64394 GCA_036589455.1 Ateles fusciceps | reverse complement strand
TTCTCAGCAAACTGACACAAGAACGGAAAATCAACACCACAGGTTCTCACTGGGAGATGGGTATTGAACAATGAAGACACATGGACACAGGCAGGGGAGCATCACACACTGGGGTCTGTTAGTGGGGGACTAGAGAGTAACAGTGGGGGGGGAGGGAGTTGGGGAGGGATAACATGGGGAGAAATGCCAGATATAGGTGATGGGGGATGGAGGCAGCAAACCACATTGCCATGTATGTATCTAAGCAACAAACCTGCCCTGTTCTTCACATGCACCCCAGAACGTAAAGTGCAACAAAATATATATTTTAAAGAAAAGTCTTAATTCAACTTCAAATATTTAAAATTTCATCTTAACTTAGTCTTTCCAGATCTCCTTATCACATTATTGCTAAGACTGTGGTGAGGTTAGTGCTCTCCCTATGGATGTAATTATGAACCAAGCTTTTTATTATGCACAGACTGCTTAAATGATATTTTCCAGGAGACAGCATTCAACCTTGGGGGAGAAAGTCTGGGATAGACAAAGGTCCAGGTACAAGGATGGTGAGAAAGGGTGGGTATAGTCTCAAGTACCTTTGCTCTCATTTTATGATCATTTGTCCCATTGTTTCCCAATCCAGTTCTGCAATTTGCTCGCTTCTGAGTCTAATTTTATCATTTGTAATATGAGCAGGCAAGGGAACAAATGCTACCACGGGCATTATGAGTAGCAAGGGGACACGCAAAAGTAAACCTTAAATTAGCTCACCAGGTGCCTTTTCTGCCACCGCCAACCCTTACTTAGGCATTCCGGAATCCTAGGAAGGAAAGCCTCCAGCATCTGCCGGAGCTCGTCACAGGGAACTTCCCTCTGCCTCCGAAGCGCAGGTTCAAAGCGAGGGTTTCCACCCTTTCCTCTAGGATCGCTGTATTTTAAACTGCTGCTAAATTTCTAATTTCACCAAAAAGCTCAGAGGAGTGGAGCTAAGAGAAAGCATGCTGTTACTGTGTCAAATGAAGATCAGCGGCAGCCATCGCCTCTGCTTAATTTTAGTGATGCGAAGCCACAGTGACAGGCAGTGGCTAGGGTACGCTAGCATTGTGGAGGACTGCAGGGAACAAGCAAGTTTGCACAGAAATACCCTTCTTGTTAGCCTTCCCTGCTCTAACTTACTAGTATTCCAACTTCAGACATACCCTTCTACCTTTCTTAAATTTCCAAAGCAGAAAACACCACAAACCTGGAAGACTACTGCATTGTTAGCGTCTTTGGACATTTCAAGCTGTCCTAGTACAGTCCCTGTGTCCATGTCTGTCTGTGTGTGGGAAAAAGAGTAGCTAGGGATCAAGAAGAGGATCCAGGACTCTGGCAGAACAGTCCGGACAGAGTCAGGATCTACAGGCCCCACCCCACCTTCCAACCCACACCCCTTTCCGTGCCCCACCACCAACACACACCAACCACCACCACCCCCAGCGCAGCATCAGGTGAAGTAAGTACTCTGGTTAAGCCTTGAGTTTACCTGTTAGGAGAGTTGACCCCTTTTCTTCCAGTTTTGAGTATGGCAGATAAAACTAGCAGCTTCAGACTTTGAAATGATTGACAAGTGTGTAATAAGCACACATCCCCCACAGGTATTACACCACTTTTCCAACTCAAATATATGGGTTCCATGGGGAGAAGTAGGTCGGGGAAGCAGGTGGGACAAGGGTAGGAGAAATAAGAAGAAAAGAGAAAGTATCTTTGGTTTCTTTTAGCTCTCTAGATTTGTGGACTTATAAAATAGTTCAACCACAGTGAGGGGCAGAAATTCAGAAAGTTAAAACTAGAGTGGACACTTACTAATTTCTCAGGTTTTCCTCTACAGACTTCAAGCGGTGGCGACAATGTCTTCAAACACAGTAACAGCCTCTGTTTTTTTGTTGTTGTTTTACAGCCTCTGGTTTTAATGGGTACAGAGATTATTGACTTGCCGAAGGCTTCACTTCAAAGTCACGATTACAGACTTAAAAACAATATTTTCACAAAAAACTGTGAAGCTTTGGAGGTTCCTAAGATGTATTTAATGGATTCAAGCTTGATGGAACAAGGTAAAGTTCTACTTGGGATGGTGAGACAGAAGGATGCTACAGCCCAGGAGTTCAAGGCTGCAGTGAACTGTGATTACAGTACTGCAAGCCAGCCTGGGTGACAGACCAAACAACAAAACAAAACAAATGGTAACTTTTGTTGCCAAGAGTGGACAGCTAAACCCTGGGCCCATCTATTCTTGGGTTCCCCAGATGCATCTCAAGCAGCACAAGAGATTTAACTTTATTGGCTGTCAGTTTCTCTATTGTTCATTTTTCGTCTCTGCTAATTTTATATTTTGCTTTAGATTAGCTTGTGTTTGTTAATGGCTGCTGAAACTATTTTCCATTAGTCATAGCAGTGATGGGGAATCTAGTTTATAACCTCTCCTGATAATCATTCCTTAAAAATTAAAGTTTTTTTGAGACCTTATCAGATGAAAAATAATCTAATTTGTTAATCTCTGTTCCTTTGTCTACTTTGAGCTTAAATCAGTTCAGTTTCCTGCACAATAAACAAAGAGAATAACTATTTGAAATGCCATATGGTTGGAGGTAGTATGTTTCTATATTTAACTTTGACTGGTAGCTGCAATGCTTTAACTGAAGGTAGGAAATCTTGTTCTGTGTTTCTACCTGTGTCTTAAATTCCAAGTTTACTTTTCATTTTGTGTGTCTCTGTTTTCTTTTGTGTGTGTGTGTAGATATATCTGAAAGATATAATAAATTCGATTTAATGTAAAGGAGCTCTATATTAAATATTTCTAAAATATTCAGAAAACAAGATTAAACTTCTAAACTTCAAATAAAGTTAAAAAAAAACTATTCTTCAGAAACTGAGTGGCAGAATTTTTGAAATAAAAGTGAATATTTGGCTTTCATGAAAAAAACTGTATTCTCTCCATTAATCACTGCAAAGTATAATAGAAACAAGCTTTTTGTTCTATAAGTGTATATTGATTTACTAAGCTAAAATTATTTCTACTTAATGTTTAAGATTATAAAAAAGTGAATTTATGTTTAACAAAATTAAATTATTATTATAACAAATGTTTATTTCAATAGTAATCACATTTTGTCTTACTGACTAATGTCTTTTCCTATAATTTAAAAGGTTATTCTTAACTTTCTATGTAACTGGCCTGAACAGCAAACATTTGTGACTCAAAAGAATAATTATTCTGCTCTAAGATGACCTTTATTATGTTTTTAGAATTATTGTAAACACAAAAACAAAAAAGGTACTGAGAAGAATGTAATATGAAATATGGACTCTGAAGGATCGTGTAAGTGTCAGTGAGGTACACTTGAATATATTTATCATCATTTTCCTTTTATCTAGATATTTTCTTAGCCTGTCTACTCTCTTTTTAAGTTTGCTCGCCTTTCCTCATATACTACCCTCTGTCTTTACTCCCATGCCTGTGTTTGTGTTTGGGAGTAGGTGGGTTGTTTTTGTGTGTGTTTGTTTGTCATTTGGGGCTGAGCTCACTTACTTCTCAGGAATCCTGGCACCCTACGTGCCTTGAAAATCCTGGCACCCTACATGCCAGTTGTCTTCACTGGATAAGCACTAACTCCGTAGAGTCAGGGAGGAGCTAGACCTCTAACTGCTGCCCAAATGTTACTGAACTGCAAAACACAAGTAAGCAGCCAAGGACACTGGTAGTATCTAGCCAGACTTTTAATAAAACTTGTTACCGGAGCTTTGGGCCTCTTCCGATGAATGGTTACAATTAAGGGGAGGAGAAAAGTCAGGTGGTCTCTCTGGGATTAGACCAGTCATCTGATTCTGCCTTCCTTTAACATAGCTGGCTGCTGTTGCGGCCACAAAGTCAGGGTGAGAAGGACAGCAAGAAAACAGAATCAGAACATCCCCCACTCTTCAATTCTCCAAGGCTCCCAACCCTGGGATTCTGAAAGCCCTACTGTCCCAGAAAGCAAAAAAATGCACGATTTGAAAAAAAAAAAAAAAAAAAATTGAAACCATAGCATACCTTTCTCTTTTAAGTGTGTTATCATTATTCCCCAGAAAAACAGACATTGTTAAGAACATTTCACATCAGTAGTACTAAAACTATGTTAGGTAATAATAAAATTAATATTAAAATAATATGGCTTCCCCAAAACATCATCAGCCAACTCAAGGCTGCATTTATGTTTCCATGAGACTCCATGTGGATACAAAACCTGGGTAGAATCAGAGAGTAAAATACAATTCAGTGTTTTAGAAATAATTGTATATTACTTTAACCTAATCCCATTGAATATCATCATTTTTATCACTACTACTGTTCCTGAAACAAACAAACATAAGTGTGTAGAGTCTTCCTGTAATTACTGGCTTTTATTCTGAATGCAGCTTATATGTTCTTTCAATATTTCCAGCAGCTTTGGAACTAAATATCTTCACATTGGCATTTCAAGAGCTGGGGTGCTTAGTCTCAGCAGGGTACTACAACTACCATTAATAATAATGATAATGAAAATAAAGGGTACAAAACTCAAGTTGTCCTTTCTAAGTAAGACCAAATTTCCTGAAAACCCTTTGCTAGAAATAATCTTTTCAAAGACCATTAAAATATGGCAATATGGGCTGGCCATGGTGGCTCATGCCTGTAATCCCAGCACTTTGGGAGGCAGAGGTGGGCAGATCACAAACTCAGGAGTTCGAGACCAGCCTGGCTAATATGGTGAAACCCCGTCTCTACTAAAAATACAAAAATTAGCTGGGCATGGGACTACACCTGTAGTTCGATCTACTAGTGAGGCCGAGGCAGGAGAATTGCTGGAATGCGGGAGGTGGAGGTTGCAGTAAGCCAAGATTATGCCTCTGTATTCTAGCCTGGGTGACTCATTCCATCTCAGAAAAAAAAAAAAAAGGCAATGTTTTAGATAATAGTGCTTTATTGGAAAACCTTGCTTTTGGGGGAATATGCTCTTCTGGGTTATATGATTCTGATGGTATGAAAGTGATTTTACAACAGTGTTAAGTGCAGAGAGTGATAACAGTGGAAAATAATTCATGTGTACTGATACACACGTGAATTATATATCACAAAGACATCCCCCTGCTATGAGTCATTTTTGCCATATTCCTTTAAATATTTCTTTATGGCATATAAATCTGTCCTTCTTTGGCTTCTCTTTGAATCTTCCTTGTTGCCTAATTTGGAATTCTATGGTTTAAGTAAAATTATAATACATATTTATTTTATATGTGTGAGAGAATTATAATTTTACCACGTTTGAAAATTATCATTTGCCATTGAGTTTAGTTACTTTTGCTTCTCACCGACCCCACTTCAGAAAGCCCCTACTTGCCTTCCAAGAGGAGTAGACATTCTTTTGTCTTTAGAGCTTTGAGGAAAGTGGGTTTTTTTTATTTCCATGGTACTTACATACTTGCTCTTTATCACTCCTTAGTCTCCCTCTATGCACATGTAGTTGAGAGAGCTCTGGTGGCCCCTATGCTCTGCCATCACAGCACACAGACAAGCACAGGTGCACAGCCAGGCACCAGTAGCATACCTAGACAGGCAGTCCCAGCTGCTCGTTTATTGTCTTCTTCAACCTCTGGCCTTCTTTTCATGGCATTTGTTACTTGTGTGGTCCTTTACTACAGAGATATTAAGGTTACCTTAAGGAACTCTTTTGCTGGGCTCATGAGGCAGGCACACAGACAACTTGAGATGAAATGCATGGAAGAGTAGCTCAACCGCTTTATGTACTATCCCTGAAGGAGGACAAAAGCTTTTGCCCAGTTGGAATATACCTGCTATTTTATGGAGGGTGGGACAGGGCCAGGGAGCCAGTCACTTCACATTCCACCAAGCTGAAAAGTGAAATGTCATACTTGCGGTCCTGGCATTTGTTTCTTAAAGGGACATTTTGAGAAGGCATAGTTCACTTAGGCCCCAACCTTCAGGAAAGGTCCTTATCCACAAATGGGCCGCTTTCCAGAGAAAATTGTAGTGGCTCGTGTTGCTAGAGTTCTAGGATATATTCCTGTAAACCAGGAGCTCCTGGTCACAATTTGCAAAGAGGGTAGGCTTAATCAAAGGGCTGAGATTCCCAGGTGGCCGCTAGGGTCCTCCTGCTCCTTTTCAACTACGCTGTGACTGTCTGTCGTCTTTCTTTTTGGTGTTTAGCAAAGTCGCAGACACAAATATGTAGCTAATAACATTAGACCAGTGTGACCAGCTGAAGATGATACAATTTATTTACAATATGAAAAATTTATCTATGTTCAGGCTCCAGGGCTCAGTGCCTCTTGCTTACTCTCAGCCACTAGTTCCCACCATTTCAGGAAGAAAATGTGCAAGATCTCTAGCTGTCAGGGTCTCTGGGTATCTTGGGATAGAGTTCCAAAAGGAAGGCTGAACACTAAACTTTGAAGAAAGTTGTGTGAGATTCTGCAGTTCATTCCATATTTTTTAGAATACCACTTCCAATGAAGTTAAAAGGTTTGCTGAATCAGAGGTTAAAAAAGTGAAGAGATCGAACCAAACAGGCTCTTTCTCAAAATCTGTATAGACTGAGGCTCCCTGACTGCCCACTAGAATTTTCTGTAGTTTAAATTTGTCCTCCAACACTAGAAATCTGTGTTTGCTGAAGCTGCTGTGGGCAAGAACTTGTATCTACATAAATATAAATATGTATGTGTATATATATATGTGTGTGTGTGTGTGTGTGTGTGTGTGTGTGTGTGTGTGTGTGTGTGTGTGTGAGAAAACAGCTGTTTTGCTGTCTTCTGTTTCAGATTATTAATGTTAGGAAAAAGTTTCTGTGTTTATGTATGTGCATTTGTGGGTGTGGGTGTCCTCAAGAGGATACAAAGAACAAACAGAAGAAGAAACAATTTATCTACAGGACAAGGCTTCTCTTTCCTCTCTTCTTTAAATAGTGTGAACTGGCTTAGGAGTTACAGATACTAGCCAGTAGCTAAACACACTTTCTGCCATCACAGTCAAATGGATCATGAGGAACATGGGGGAGAAAATGAGGACTCAGGATCATAGTTGGGTGCTAGAGTAGGAAGGATGCAGCATCCACTAACCAGTGTAGAAAAGAAAAACTAATAAAGTAATCCCTTGCTATCTGCAGAGGATTGATTCAGAACCTCGTTGGATACCAAAATACATGAATATTTAGATCCTGATATAAAATTGTATAGTATTTGTATATAACCTATGTACATCCTCCCATATATCATCATACTTGATTATTTAAATCATCCCTAGTATATTTAAATAAATCATCTGTAAACTATTTATATAAATCCTAGATTATAATACCTAATGCTGTGTATTATAGTTGTTGTTGTACTGCGTTGTTATACTGCATTAAGTAACAATGACAAGAAAATCTTCAAACATGTTCAGTACAGAAGCACCCTTCCTTTTTTCCCCCAAAGATTTCAATGTAAACTTGGTTGAATACATGGAGACAAAACCCACAGATAGGCAGGGCTTTTTGCATCTTTTCCTCAGTAATTGCAAGGTTTATGACTGACAGCCCAAGAATAAAGACAAATTAACAAAAGAAAAATATAACAAATGTATTCAACAAAGTTTTAGATGACATAGTAGCCTTAAGTAATAAAGACACAGAAACCCAATGAAAATTGTGTATTTTTGTGATTCAGTGCTGTCAGACAAAAAAGATGGCGCCATGGTTTTGTATTGAGCTCCAACACTAGGCTGCAACAGAACAGGTCAAACTAAAATGGAGTCACTCATGCCACATACCATATAACTTCAGATTAATTAATCTGAAGTTTGAGAGAAGCAGATAGATTTTTTTTTCTGGAAACAAGAGATTATAATCTATCTGTCTCAGTGTAATAAGGAGGCATCCTCTGCTTTATCCCTTTCAAAACAGGGACCTGAAGTAATCTCACATTAACCAGTTATTTTGTCGTTGTTTTATATCTTTCCTCTCACTATACAAAATCCACTCTTCTACTACTTTATAATGGGAGCTCTCACTCAATTTTATAGAAGGAAGACTGCTCCTTCATGAATTGCAAATGAAAGCCAATTACATGTATAAGTGAATGTGTTGTAATTTTCTCTTTTGACAGTTTCAGTGGCTCATACCTGTATCTTTTCCTCAGTATGTAGGAGAAGTATGGCAGGGTGAGGCAGGGGGATTGCTTGAGGCCAGGAGTTTGAGACCATCTTGAGCAACATGGCAAAATCCTATTTCTACAAAAACTTAAAAATTAGCTGGGTATGGTGGCATATACTTTAGTCCCACCTGTCTGGGAGGCTGAGGTAAGATAATGACCTGAGTCTGGGTGTTTGAAGGTACAGTGAGCTGTGATCACACTGCTGTAGTCCATCATCCATCATGGGTGACAGAGTGAGTAAGAAGACCTTGTATAAGAAAGAAAGAGAGAGAGAGGGAGGGAGAGAGAATGGACAGCTAATAGAGAAGTATTATAAGACAAAATAATTGAGAGAATGATAACAAACTGGGCAAACTTCAAAGCCTATTAGTTTAAATTCTTTTTAGCCTCTCTGTATTGTATTATTTTCCTTTGCGTATAGTGCATGCCACATGCCACATAAGAGTTTTATGAACTACTTTCAGGTGAGGTATATCAGACAATAATTTTATAGACAGTTACCACAGAGAAAGGTTAGAAAACGTCAGTGAGTGACCTCCATAATGTCATATTTGGGGATACGACGTCCTAAGCCCCAATACCAGTGAAAGCAAGCCAGTGGATCCTATCCCTGGGCAGAGAAGTCCTAAAGTTGGGAATGGGAAACAAAAGCCAGTGCACAGTCCCAACAGAGGCTGGGCTCAAAATCTTGCATCATCTCTCTATCCCAATTTTAACATCTCTGTATCTTCAGGGAGAGAAGCAAGCATAGGTATTTTTTCTAAAGTTCATTTAAGAAAAAGTATTGTCTAGGCACAGTGATCCATGCCTGTAATCCCAGTACTGTGATCCGAGCTGGGTGGATCACCTGATGTCAGAAGTTCAAGACCAAACTGACCAATATCATGAAAGCTTGTCTCCACTAAAAATATAAAAATTAGACAGGCATAGTGGCAGGTGCCTATAATCCCAGCTACTTGGGTGGCAGACACAGGAGAATCACTTTAACTTGGGAGGTGAAGTTTACAGTGACCCAAGACCATATCATTGCATTCTAGCCTGGACAACAAGAGCAAAACTCTTTCTCAAAAAAAAAAAAAAAAAAAAAAAAGACGAAGTATTACCCTTTTTCACCATTATTGCCCTGCATGCCAGTGTTGCCTCTCATTTAGCTGACCAACGAGTCAGGGATACTTCAAATATACAGAGCAGGGTAGAGTGCTTACACACAAACATACACACATACGTACAAGCGTCTGCACCCCGAAATAACAGAAGAGTATGTAATCAGAAAGCCACTTTGCATTAATATTCTTCATAAGCTTTCATTTTCAAGAGTGAGTTTTGGCAACACCAAAGGCCTTTTTTTCTTTCTTTCAACCTCTAACTCTTGATGTGACCACCCAATTGGTTCATCTTATCCACAGACCAGACAACTGATTTACCAACATAAGGGAATTTCAATAGAGAAAGAGAATAAATATACATAGCTGTGGATAAATAGGAGTCTGGTTTTTGTTGTTGTTGTTTGGTTTTTCTTTTTGTTTTTGGAAACAGAGTCTTGCTCTGTTGCTAGGCAGAAATGCAGTAACACAATCTTGGCTCAGTGTAACTTCCACCTCCTGGGTTCAAGCAATTCTTTTGCCTCAGCCTCTCAAGTAACTGGAACTACAGGTGTGTGTATGCACACCAGGCTAATTTTTGTATTTTCGGTAGAGACAGGGTTTCAACATGTTGGCCAGGATGGTCCCAATCTCCTGAACTTGTGATCTGCCAGTCTCAGCCTCCCAAAGTGCTGGGATTATAGGTGTGAACCAACTCACCTGACCTGGAGTTTTATTATTACTTAAGTCAGCCTTCCTAAGGACTTGAAGACTAGGGTTTATCAAAGACATTTTGGCAGGTGGGGCTAGGGAATGGGTGCTTCTGATACTACTAAAAATACAAAAATTAGCTGGGCATAGTGGTGCAAACCTGTAGTCCCAGCTACTCGGGAGGCTGAGGCAGGAGAATTGCTTGAACCCAGGAGGTGGAGGTTGCAGTGAGCCAAGATTGGGCCACTACACTCCAACCTGGGGCCTGGAAACAGAGCGAGACTCTGTTTAAAAAAAAAAAAAGAGAGAGAGAGAGAGAAAGAAAATGACAAAGGTTTAAGAAACACGTCAAAAGGCTAGTCATAAGTTCTACAATATTGATTTTAATTACAGGAGTAATTGGGGAATTTGCAACTTTTGTAACCTCTAGAATAATGACTAATAATTTATAGAGTTATAAAATAGTTCGAGACAATGAAAGAATTATTTTCTCTGATAACTTAGAAGAGTATGAGCTCATCATTGCTCAGTTTCCACTGAGGCACCCCTAAATCTTTTTGTTTATTCCCAGTGATCTTATAGAATTTGTAAAATTTTCACATTAGTTAAAAAACACAAAATTTGAAGTGAAGAAAACAGAACTACAGAATATTACATTACCCTTTTCTCTTACATTCTTACATGGATTTGCAGAAGGGCTGCCCTTTGCTTATAAAATAAATCAGCAAATGAGTACTTTTTCTAGAATAAGGGAGACCAAATATTTACTGTAGTGAAATACAAAGATTGAGACACATATGCACAGCATTTTAATATATTCTATCTTCTGAAACTTGTGAGAGGTACACAAGCTAGTGTTATTTTTTTGACACTAAAGTTTAGGAGATTTCTCAGATTCATTTCAGTTTGCTAATAAATATTTCTTACTGAATTGGGGCTAGCAGCAAGGTGAAAGTGCTTCCTTTTGTTCCCACCATTGCTGCAGTTCAATGTCATTTAGTAAATGCTGTATCCTTTTCTGAGTTCTTCCTACTGAGACCAAAATAACATTACCATCTCACATTTTAGGCAGCTCCTTGCACAGCACAATTTGTCAGCTACAGAAATTGTCTCTTAAAATCTTCTGTTCTCTCACTTAACCAATTAATTTTGTTAAATTGTTCCTGGGGGAACAATTTTAAAGTATTTCTGCAGGCCAACCTCTGCTTATGCCGAAAGGAGGAACCTGTGAGTCTAGTTAAACATAAGAGGGTCAATAAGATTAGTCACTGAGTTGGAAGCGTTCCATGTTTAGATATTATTCCTGTGGAGAATAAAATGAGGGGTATTGGTAATTTAGGTGATAATATTTTTCTCCTAAAATACATTGTTTCTCTACTATTTTATTTTATTTTCAATTTTAGAGAATTTTGGCTGGGCAGGATAAACTCAGCTGTCTGGTACTAGATATCAGTCTCCCGTCTGAGTGGGGGCACTATTCTGGGAGACAGAGGACATCCACACTGCAGAATCCTGAAACATCAAAATCTCAAGGATAACTCAGTTTTTCCACATTTGTGGAATGAAGAGCTGTAACTGGATAAACATCATAAAAATAAAAACCTTATGTAGTCACTAGTTAAGATTGTAGTGCTAGCCCTGGGCTTTCAGGTTGCAAAATACTGGTAGGTTTTATGTTAAGGAACTCAAGAACATCTGCCAATGTAGGCAATCATGGCTCTGCTGTCCTTTCTCTTCAGCAGCTTTTTCTATATGTCCCACTAGAAATCTGTCCTTTTAGGTATTAGGATTTCAGAGGTAAACACAGCGTCACATTGAAGAGATGGTGTGTGAGTCTATCCTATCTGACCCCAGTGTGAATTAGTAGGTATTTGGGAACTAAAGTTACTTTTGGGGAAGTTAAGGGTAAAAGGTCATCTCCTTCACTGACTATGAAGCATCTAGAGGCTCAGGAAAGCATTAGGTAATGTTCTCAATGTTAGCTCAAGAAGTGAAGAGCAAAGACTACCAGTGTTAACAAGAGGTTGGATGGGTGCTCTCAGAAGAAGGAATTTTCTGTCACAGCTACTCCCATCTGTCTGCAGACTCCAGTAGACACTTCTTTTGTCTGTTCTCAGTGGCAAGATGAAATACTGAGCACAGATCCCAAATCCTGCCGAGCACAGAGTACAACTCCTGAACAATCGCCATTGCTATTGTTTGGTGGGTGCATGGGCCTGGTCTCTGATCTGGTTGCATGTCCAGGGGGTCTGCTCACATACTGTGCCTAGAGAGGGGGCATTGTAATACTTTTTCTCTACTCCTCCTGTACTCAAAACATGTGAGTGTATATGTGGTGGGGTAGGGATATAAGGTGAAACAGGGCTAGAGTCAACAAGCCAAAAAAAAGATGCTTCTACTTGAACAGAAAAGCTAGAATTCTTTTTCAGACACAGAATTCACCAGGAAACTTTAACCACATGCTTTCAGAGCTGCTGTGTAGGTGTGGCCAATGTCAGGAGGCAGTGTACCCAGTGTACCCCTCCCTGTGGTCACTACCAATTGGAATTCCTCAGTATTCTAGCTGGGAAACTGACCATTAGAAGCCTTTTCCTTATTTCTCCTTCACATAGCAAAGGGCTATGCAAATATCCTTTTACGAATTAAGGGTTGAATATCCATCCCTGTGTTTCTTAAGTTACTACATTACTTTTACTTTGGAAAACTGGACCAAAGTTATTTGACTTAAAACATCCCTCCAGCAGTTAAGAAACAGTACAACCAGTGGTATCCAGATTGCAAAGGAAGACGTAATATTAAATATTCATGTGTCACTTAACAACAGAGAAACATTCTGAGAATGTCATTCTTAGATGATTTTGTCATTGTGCAAATTTCAAAGACTGTACTTACACAAACCTAGATAGTTTAGTTTACTACACACCTAGGATATATAATATAGCCTAATGATCTTAGGTTACAAATTTGTGTAGCATGTTACTAAAATAAATACTGTAGGCAATTAGACACAATGGTAAATATTTCTGTACCTAAACATACTTATTCATAAAAAGGTGCAGTAAAGTTATCATCTTATAATATAATGGGGCCACCATTGTCTATGTAGCCCTGTTGTTGACTGAAGTGTTATGTGGAAGATGGTATTTGCAAGACCTGATCTTGCATATAGCAAATACTAGGAAACACATACATTGCACATCTATCAAAGCTAATAAATCAACTTTGAAATGCTGAAGTAAATAATATCAACATACAAAAGTAAGTTGTATTTCCATACATTATTAATGAATAATTGAAAAGTGAAACAAAGAAAGCAATAAATATCATTAAAAAATAATAAAATAGATTTTAAAAAATCTAACCAAAGAAATACAAGATTTGTACAAGAAAACTACAAAATAGGTTGGGCGTGGTGGCTCATGCCTGTAATCCCAGCATTTTGGGAGGCTGAGGTGGGTAGATTATGAGGTCAGGAGTTCAAGACTGGCCTGGGCGAGATGATGAAACCTCATCTCTACTAAAAAAAAAACAAAAATTAGCCAGGCCTGGTTGTGGGTGCCTATAATTCCTGCTACTCAGGACGCTGAGGCAGAGAATTGCTTAAACCTAGGAGGCAGAGTTTGCACTGCGCTGCAGCCTGGGTGACAGAGCAAGACCCTGTCTCAAAAAAAAAAAAAAAAGGCTTAAAGAAAGAAAACTATAAAATAATGTTGGAAGACATTTAAAAAATCTAAAAAAAATTAATAAAGATTTAAAAAAAGGAAAAAGCATCTGTATTTGTGTATTGGAAAACTCAACAACATTAGAATGCTAATACTCCCCAAACTAGTCTACAATTTCAATGCAACCTATGTCAATATTGCAAACAGCTTTTGTCTTATTTTCCCAGAAATAAATAGATAACATGAAAATTCATATGAAGTTTAAGAAACCCAGAAAGCAAAATCAATCTGGAAAATAAAGCTGGAGGACTCATATTTCCCAATTTCCAAAATGGCTACAAAATGACAGTAAGAAAAACAGAGTGGTACTGGTGTTAAGGACAGGCAGATAGATGAATAGTATAAAATTCAGAGTCTAGAGATGAGTGCTCACATCTGTGATGAGCTGACTTTCAACAAAGGTGAGAAAAATCATTCAATGATTCAATGCAGGAAAGAACAGTTTTAACAAATGGTGTCAGGATAATAAATATCAACAACTAATGAATAAAGTTGGATCCTGCCAAATTAATTTAAAATGGTTCAAAGTTATAAATGTAAGAACTAAAATTATGAAACTTTTAGAAGACTAAATAGTGCTAAATCATCATGTACTGGGATCAGGCAATGGTTTCTAACATATGACATCAAAAGTACAAGTGCAGAATAAAAACTGGATTCATGGAATTAAAAACTTTTATGAGGCAATGGACACCCATAAAGAAAGTAAAAAGAAAAGTCAGAGAATGAAAGAAAGCATTTTCAAACCATATCTACCAAGGGACTTATATTAGAATGTATAAGGAAATCTTAAATGTCAATAGAAAAAGACAAATAACTAAATTTAAAAAAGGCAAGATATTCGAATAGGTCTTTTTCCCAAAGAAGATATATAAATGACCAATAAGCATACAAAAGGATGCTCAATGTCATTAACCATCAAGGAAAGGCACATCAAAACTACAATAAATACACAATTATGATTTTCTCAATTAAAATAATGATTATAAAGTGTAAAGCTACAACAAGATAGACTCACTAAAATGTCTAATCCAAAAGATGGATAAAAAAAATGGTAAAGATATTGTGAAATTAGAATATGTATATGTTGCTGGTAGGAATATAAAATTGTGCAGCTGCTGTGGAAAACATTTTTCAGTTCTTCAAATAAGTTAAACATCAAATTACTACATGATCGAGCAGTTCCAAACAATTCAAAATAGGTACTCAAACAAATATTTGCATATTAATGTTCAAAGCACATTATTCAAAATAGTCAACAAGTAGACACAACGCAAATGTTTATTGATGGACAAACAAAAGGTAAATCCAATCAATGGAATATTAGAGCTGTAAGAGAAATGAAGTCCAGTTGTCCTCTGGTATCCAGGGAGATTGGTTCCAGGTAACCCCATCCCTAAGATACCAAAATACGTGGTTGATCATCTTTGTGTTATAAAACGTGAAGCCGGAATAACATGGCAGACACCTGTCTACCAAAAAAAGGTACAAAAATTAGCTTGCCATGATGGCTAGCTAGTAGTCCAAGCGTATATGCTGAGGTGGAAGAATTTCTTGAGCCCCAGAAAGAGGTGGTGGTGAGTGGAGATTGTTTCATCACATTCAGCATAGATGAAAAGGTCAGACCATGTCCTTCCCCTCCCCCACAAAAAGGTGTAGTATTTGCATGTAACCTATGCACCTTCTTCTGTATATTTTAAATCATATATATATTACTTATCCTATCTAATACAATGAAAATACTATATAAATAGTTGTTATTTTTAGGGAATAAGGACAAGAAAAAATGTCTGTACATGTTTGGTACAGATACAACCATTTGTTTCTTTTTTCCTGAATATTTTTTTATTTGTGGTTGGTTGACTGTACAGATGTTTAAGGATTCAGAACCCCCTAATACACAAGGTTGATTGTACTGATATTATGTTACAACCCTGGAAACAAAACCGTTATGATAAGCAAAAGAAGTTAGACACAAAGGCCACTCTCATCAGTATTACATTCACATGAACTGTATGGAAAAGACACATTTATATATAAAGAAGATCAACAGTTGCCAAAGTGTGGGTGGAAAGGAGAATAGGAATTGATTTCTAATGATTATCTTTATGATGGAAATGATATCGTAATGCTATTTAAACTACCTAATGGATATGGTAAAAATTAGTGAATTGTACATTTAAAAATGGGGCATTGCATGGTGTGTGAATTATCCTGATCCCCCAAGTTTTGATGACTGAAACTGTAATTGCATCAAAAACAAATGGGTGATATTTTTTTAGGGAATTCTCCCTAGCCTCCACTGCCAACTGTTCATATCAAGGAAAATAAATGGATTTAACAAACGTATAAACGTAAGTAAGAAAGAACAGCAGAGAAAGTGGAGTCCGTTTAACGGGTATTTGGTGCAAAATAGCTGCGGAGAGTTACTTGAAGCCTGGGTGAGTCAGCGCGAAACAGTAGTTTGTCCCCATTACACTGGACAGGCTGGAGTGTGAGTCGGTGTCAAAGCCTAAAAGCATATTCTGAAAGCCATTGCAACTACCCTTTAAAGTCATGTACTTTTTATCCCTACATCACTGATGGCTAGGAACAGCAGGTGACGTCCTCATAGGATGAAGCAACAACAGACAACTTTATTATCTGTGCTCTCACCTGTCGTTGATTTCGTACATTCTGTTAACAAAAGAATATGGTTTAGAACAAAAATCTACACTTTCCTTGCACGGTAATAAGTATCTTACTATATGGGAACACCTCGCTGGGAACTACAAATCCCAGCTGGCCGCACTCAGAAGAAATACTCTCTTTCCTGGAATGCTGCATTACACTCCACTCCCGAGCCGGTCCAGAGAGCGGTAGCCGCGCAGCCTGCTGGTACTTGTAGTTCTTTTTTTTTTTTTTTTTTTAACAGGCATAGGCACTGGCAGCCACTTCGCACTCTTCAGCTCAGGATTCAACGTTCCCCATCCTCTGGCGCTCCCCGAGAGAGGGTGGTAGCGTTAGCAGGAGTGGATGGTGGAGGTCAGCCTCCTCCGGTCACGTGGGATACCTGGCATGCAGCGATTGGTCGCCAGAGTTCTAGGGTAAGGCGTTAGGCCCACGAGCTTCCATGATGCTACTCTGCCGGGTTTGCCGCTGAAGTAACCTCGTGGCGAAGTAGGGGAAGAGGTAACACCGGGAAGAGGGAGCGGCGGTGGCCCAACATGATTGATGCGAAACAGGGCAGAAATCAACTCAGCTCTGGGGTGGGTTCCTGTCTAGAGGGGCAAGAAGGGCAGAGGGCGCACCCCAGTCTCAGCGGGAAGCTATGCAGCCCCAAGGACGCGCTTGGTATGAAAAGCCATGTGTACCCAGCACCGCGGGGGACCCACGTACTAGGTGTTTCCTCTCCATCCCCCACCGTCACTGTACTCCCGATTCTGCTCACCGCCCTCTAGGGCTTACGTGGGACACAGACTAGTTCTCTCCTCAAGCTAGTGAGCAGGACGTGCTGGAGTGCGCTGCGCCAGTGCAGGTGAAGCTGTTACGCAGTATGAAAACCCGGCTTTGTAGCTGGGGGTGTGCTTTGCACCCTTTGCTTGCGGTCTCCATTCCCTTTCAGCCACAGGGCCTGATGGTACGCGGCTGCAGCCAGTCGGTGAGACCTTTTGGGCTCTAGAGATTCAGTTCTTGGCGCTACCTGCACGCTTACATGTCCAGCCAAAGATGAGAGGTGATGCCAGAGGACCTGTATCTAAAATTGGGGACTATAATCGTATGACAACTTTTATGCAAAATATTTTTTTCTCTCTATTTCTCCCTTCTTTCTTTATCTTTCTCTGTCCTTGTGCACCCCAAAGCAGAAACTTAAGTGGGGGATCTTTGATCTCTCAATCCTAGGGACACAGGAGCATTTTCCTTTTGTCTTTACTCATTCGTTTCCTTTGAATACCGCAAAATCAAGACCGCGTTTAAAACAGTTGAAATCCTTTTTTCTTCTGGGGTTCCATGCCGAAAGATTAGGAAAGTTTACACAAGGAATGCGCTGCAACGTATACGACTTTCGGGCCCCTGAAATTCAGAACTGCAAAGAAGCGATCTAACAAGGTTGAACCTCCTTTATTTTTCCTTCTTTTTGGACACATTACAGCATTCAACGTCCTAACCCAACACTTAAATTACTTCATTATGCATTTCAATACTCAAAAAATCATCCTTTTCTGAAGTGATCAGTGTTTTAAATTTGTTTCACAAGGTTCAAAAAGCAAGAAAAAAGATTCAATTTTTTCAGCAAATTTATGTTTACTTAACATTTACAGTACGTTTAAACTTGAGCAAAATTCGGTTTTGAAGACTTGCTTAGAGTGGTTTTTTTTTTTTTTTTGGTTTGTGCATGAAGATCTCAGTTTCTTTCTCTGTTTCTCCCTCCCTGTTTCCTTCTTGAATTCTAACAGAAAGGTCCAGTATTTGAAGAATTAGGAAAGAAACTCTTGCCTGAACTTACTGTAGGGATTCAGCAGTGTCACTCTGGTCATGTCACTTATCTTCAATATTTGCTTCCCCCAAGAGAGAACTGTAGTAAAAAAGCATTGCAAATTAGTAAGTTCAGTAAGTTCCTCTTTATGCTCCTTGGAATGAGAACAAAATTTCTTGAAATAGAAACAAAGGTTTAATCGAGTAGCATTTTTGATGACCCAGTTAAAAGCAGTTGATGACCCTTTGAAGAGCAGAGCTCTAGTTAAGAGTTGGTTGTGAAAAATCAGAATGTACTTCTGTTTCTGTCTTATTTTTCTATACTTAACTCATATTCCTTTCTTCTTTGCTCATGTTTCTGGCCATATTTTTACTTGGGGTTTCTTTCTTTTGACTCAATTAACTGAGATGGAATTGAAATACATTGCTAAATATCTTTTAAATTTTTATTTTTTTAAATTGCTGAATATTTTCTATATCCAAATTTATTTTTAGGTTACCTCTTTATCTTTATTTTTTCTTTCCTCCATGTCACTGACTGGGAAATAAAAATTTCTTAATTTTAACTGTACCTCTGCCTCTCTTTTCCAGGAAGCAGCAATAATATTTGTGTTGTTTTAAAAATCTTAAGTGAATTAAAAGAGAAAAATGACTCTGCCATTCTTTGGTTAGTTATGACACTTAAGTCAGAAACAAGAGGATATAGGCATTTTTAGGTTTTGTTATTCTAGTGCTGACTTTCTGTCCCTGCAGTTTTGTCTATCTTTGCTTAATATATTTTGGGTTTAAGTTGATATAAATTAATATTTGTTATATCTACTTGATAGTGCCCTTTGTCTCTTTAAAAACATAGTCTTAAAGTTTACTTTCTGTAATGTTAGGATAACTATCTTAGTTCTCTTTTGCTTATTATTTTGATGGAATATGTTTTTTGTTCTTACATTCACAGTCAACTGTATAATAGTTTGAATTTGTTTATTGTTTATGATAAACTACTTTGAAGCTCAGATTCAGTAGTGTACAGAAACTTTGCTCCTTTAAAGCTCTGCATTCTGCCTTCTGATTGTCACATTATATCTTTATATACTTTGTGTCAATGTCACAGATTATTGTTTTATAAATTTATTTCATAAAATTGTTGTTTTATAAATTTATCTTTTAAATCATAGAAAACTTAAAATCCTCAAATTTAATACTGGCTTCTATATTTATCTACTTAGTTATCTTTGTCACTGTTCTTTATTTCTCTATATAGGTTTGAATTATTGTCTGGTGCCCTTTTATTTCTGAATACAGGGCCCTCTTTTCCATTTTTTTCTGTAGGGCGGATTTGTTAGTAGTATGCTTTTTCAGCTTTTGTATAGTTGGAAATATCTTAGTTTCTCCTTTGTTTTGAAGGATAGTCTTTGAGGTTTTTCTACTTAACAGATCCTTCAGCTTCTTGGATGTGTAAATTAGTAATTTTCATCAAACATAAAGTTGTTTGTGGCTACTCTGCAGATATCCTTTCCCACCCCTTTGTCTCCTCTTCCTATTGTGTATAGCAGGCATATCTGTGTATGTTGTAGAGTATCAAAGATCTTTCAAACTCTGTTGATTTTTTATGTATCTTTTGTTTTCTGTTCCTTAGACTATATAAGTTTCAGTTGACTTAGCTTTCAGTTTGTTTATTCTTCTGCCTGCTCAAGTCTGCTGTTGAGAATTTCTAGTAAAATTTTTATTTAGTTGTACTTTTCAGCTTCAGAATTTCATTTGGTTGCTGTGTTATTATTTTGTTCACTTACTGTGTTCCTGATTTTCTTTAGCTCTTTGTTCATGGCTTCCGCTGTAGCTCTCTTAATATATTTATGATGATTTATAAAACCATTAATAAGTATAAAAGCTGGGATTCCCCCCAGGATATTTTATCTTTTTTTTTTTTTTTTATTTCTGTGAATGCCCATAATTTTTTAGGTTTATTTTTTCTTTTCTTTTTTTTTTGTATGACTTGTTTTTTCTTTTTTTAACTGAAGGCTTTGAATATTACCATATGGTAACTCAAATGAAACAAATTCAGATTTAGACATTAAGGAGATTATTGCAGTAGAGAAAACCGTAAATTCAGGAGGCTTCTTTCATAGGGAGGTATAAGCAGGATTAGCATAAACTTAAGGACAAATTGAACAAGCAAATGGGGTGAACAGAGAGCAGGAAGTGTATCTCACATAGTAAACCAGGGTGTCTGTGGTCTGCTTTAGTGCATGACCAGGGGCAAGATAAAATTTGGGGTCTGTAGATGAGAGAAGAGCCTAACTAATGTTAGGTCAAAAGAAGGCATAGATACCCTTTGGCCTTGTCTTGAAGAGGGGAATACTTGGTCATAACACTGGCATTCAGATTCTATCTACTCACCAGCAGTTGTGGTTGCTGCTTGTTGTGCTTTTGTTAGTGAATTTTTGGGATTTGTTTAGTGACCAAACTATTTTTGTGAAGACTGTTGTGTGAAGTCTCTACATTAGCTTGTGGTCGGCTAGTGAGTTAAATTTTATGAAAAGCCTGTAGCAAACAAGAACAGCAGTAAAACTTTCAGACTTTGTAGATTGGCTGTAGATTTTGCTTAGCTGGGCAATTTAAAACCTAAGGTGTACAATTGGCCCTCTGTGTCTGTAAGTTTCTCATTTGTGGGATCAACAAACTGGATTTAAAATATTTGAAAAAATAAAAATAAATGGTTGCATTTTCGCTAACGTGTAGACTTTTTTCTTGACATTTCCCTTAAATGATACAGCATAACAACTCTTTACATAGCATTTACATTGTATTAGTTATTCAGAGTACTCTAGAGTGAAAGTATATAGAAGGATGTGTGTAGGTTATGTTCAAATACTATACCATTTTATATAAGGGGCTTGAGCATCCTTAGATTTTGGTATTTGCTGGTGGTATGGGATGGGAGCCTGCCTGGAACCAAGGAGTTCCCCCAAAGGATGATGGTGCCTTGTTGTATGCATCCTAACAATCAGCCAGAGGAGAAAATGTAGAGTTTTCTGAGTTTGCATCCTGCTCTGGACACGCATATATCTTTGTAGGTCCCATGGTGTTTGTCTATTCTTTAAAAACCCTAACTTTTTTGTGTATTTCTTTCCCAGCCTCTTGTTTCCTCATCAAGCTTTTTTGCCTACTTACTACTTTTTTTTTTTGTTTATTCCATACTTCTAGTGGCAGTAGCTTCAACAAGCAATACCAGCAGGCCACAGCAATCCTAGAAAGTACTGTGGCCTTCTCCTGAAGAAACACTAGACGAGTTAATTCCACCACCACACTTTTTAAGAGCAAGGTTTATATTCCCCACTCCGTCACCAGCAGTTCACACCAGGAATGCTAGCTGCTTTCCTAACGGTTACCCTCAAGGTTGAGATTAGGCATGAAAGGTAGATAAATTAAAATGCCGCAGATCTCTTTTGAAATGTAGTATCTTCTTTTTTATGTCAAGTAATCTCTTGGTTATTGTAAAATCTGATTAGATTCTAGAGTTTCAAAGTAGTGTATTTGGAAAAATTTTGCTTATATAAAGTAAGTTTTAACCTAATGTCCAAATTACATCTTTTTGTCTCTTTTCTCTGTCTCTTCCAAGTTCTTTTTTCCTTGATTTTAATATGATTACAAAGTAACTTTTAGATAATATAGTATTTACAACAATTTAAACAAAAAGTATTACATAAATTTAATATGCTATTCAAAGCAGTGCATGTGAACTATATTAAAATTTCACTAGGTAGTTTATTCAAAATAAAAAAAAAAGATGTTCATTGATATTAATATCCACTCAGACCCTGGGATTATTCTTTTGTTATTCAACCCATTTTCTATTTGAACTTATGCTGGTACTTAAAATTGTTAAGTTTTGTAAGTTGATGGGAAAGACATAAAATATCCAGTGTTGTTTCTCTGTGCCACCAAGATAATTTTATTAATCTTTATTGCCTTGGATTTTTATTTGAATGTAACAATAACAAAATGTCCTTCAGCAATCTTTACTCTAGTACACTTCTCCCCCGTTAATATGTCATGATAATATTTGCTTGCTAAGATGTTATATTTTGTTTTGTCATGCAAGGCAGCATTGTTTGGTGGAGAGCTGATTCTAGAAATTGTGCTATTAGTTTAGAGAGCTTCTGTTTAAGAATTAAAGTATGAACCACATTAAAGGTGATAATGTTTATGTGGTGGATAAAATCATATGCCCCAAATCACCAAATGATATTTATGTCCTAATCTTGCTACCTGTAAATATGTTGCACTGCTTGGCAAAACCTGATTTGCAGATGTCACAAAGTAGTATGTCAAGATAGGCTGATTATCTTGGACTATGTAGTGGAAGAGTATAATTAATCACAGGAGTCCTCGTTAGAGAAAGTCAGCAGGATATGTCAGAAAAGAGATGTCCTAGGACTACATATGTTTTATTTGTTTTATAAATATTTTAAAATAAAAAAATTAAAAGAAGAACTTGCAGCCCCCTCCAACACTGCCAAAAAAAATAAATCAATAAGGAGATGCTAAGAGAGAAAGAAGAAGGAGAGAGAGAGAGAGAGAGAGAGAGAGAGAGAGAGGTCTGAAGATGTTTTGCTGCTGATTTTAAAGATGGAGGCCTAAAAGTAAACCAAATAATGGAAGCAATCTCTGGAAACTGAAAAAAACAAAACAAAATCTCCTCTGTGAAATAAAAAGTGTATATTTTGTTTTACCCCTTTTCCTAACATATAACTCCTAAAACCCTTGTAGATGGGATGCTAGGAGAATTTTTTCTTCTAATATTTAGTCTTTGATCTCCAGTTTCTTAGAGCTCCCAAGTCCTTTGTAATTTCCTAATAGAAGTATTTGACATAGAGCTCCTAAATCCCTTGGAATTTCCTAACGATAGGAGAATCTTTTTCTAATATTGGTGGGTCTTAGCACCAGGATGGGAGCTGGGTGCTAGGGAATCCAACCTTATAATTAGGGGGTTAAGACTTTTCAGTCTTATCATAAGTTCTCCAAGGAGGGCACAGGGGCTGAAGGTTTAGTAATGGAGTCAATCATGGCTATGCAATGAAGCCTTCATAAAAACCTAGTGAATGACGTTTGAAGAACTTACAGATAGCTTGACATGTGAAGGGTCTTGGAGGTTCCTGAAGCAGGGAAGCCTCATGCTCCTTACAACATACCTCACCATTTGCATCTCTTCTGTCTGACTCTTCATATATATCCTTTGTAATGTCCTTTATAATAAACCTGCAAGTATAAGTAAGTGAGTGTTTCTCTGAGTTCTGTGAGCCACTCTAGCAAATTAATTGAGCCTAGGATGAGGTTAAGGGAAATATGGTTCACAAAGTGAGTCCTCTGACTAACATCTAAAGATGGTGCAGCCTTGTGGGACTGTCCTCTTAATGTGTTGGAACTTTTATTTTCTTTAGATGACTAGTGACCAAGATTCAGTTGAATCCTAATCTACCCATTTGTTGTCTGCTGAAGAACTGGCTGTTGATGGAAAGAAATCCTCACATATTGGTGAACAGAGGTTAAATATACTCTATTGTGTGTTTAGAAAAGCATACTTAGGCCAGATGTGGTGGCTCACTCCGCTTTGGGAGGCCAAGGTGGGCAGATCACAAGGTCGAGAGATGGAAACCATCCTGGCCAACATGGTGAAACCCCGACTCTATTAAATATAAAATTTAGCTGAACATGGTGGCACATGCCTGTAGTCTCAGCTACTCAGGAGGCTGAAGTAGGAGAATAGCTTGAATCCTGAAGGCAAAGGTTGCAGTGAGCTGAGATCGTGCCTCTGCACTCCAGCCTGACAACAGAGTGAGAGTCTGTCTCAAAAACAAAAACAAAAGCAAAACAAAACAAAAAACAAGAAAAGCACAAGTGGAAGAGATTTAGAGTTTGGTTGGTTTTTTCTATCAGTAATAAGATTAACATATGTTAAAGTGATCTGGGTAACAATACAATGCTTGATGTTTCTTAGCTTATCATGATTGGTTTAATTGGAGCTGGGAAAGTATAGCTTCATAAAATTGTGAAAAAGATGTTTCACGTAGGTAATCCATAAAATAGAGAACCACTGGACATCTAGAAACCTATGACTTGATGATGCTAATTGAGTGACACAGTTGTTGGCCTTTTACAAAACAGATCAGGCAAAAACATATTTCATTGTCTTTGGGCATTGCAGTCTTCCTTTAGATTCCCTGATTCTTTTGCTGATAAGATTGGCATTTAGATTCACAGAAGTATCTCCACTTGCAAATAATCATTGTGTTAGGGTTTTAGGAGTACTTGCAACGGCTTTCAGTTTTATAGATAAAATAGTCAGAGGTATTAAATATAAACACAATGCAGTTGTGCATGCTTTAAAAGGCAAACAATATATATTTGATCTAAGATAGATATGACCTTTTGAGAATCTACCAGTGGTGTACAAAATATGAAGCTAAACGTGATTATAATAATTTACCATTTCCAAAACTCTTTTACTAATTGTAGGCTTCTTTAGATTTCCTCATCCCTAAGTTTAGCAATGGCTATTTCTGTTCCTGTTTACCTTGAAGTATCTCTGTGTATTTGCGTACCACAGCAATCACGCTGTTAACAGGTAGTACTTGTACTAACTCCTAGGCTGTTATTTTGCTGGCATTTTATATTCTTCATCAGAACTCCATTATTACTCTGCTCTGAAAAGATCATACTCTTTGGAATGTTGTATTTATAGATAATAATTTATTCTCAGGTTTCCATGGTCTTTGATTCATATCCCTGGATGAACTGTAATTGGCTTATCACTGAGATTGTCAGTCATACATGCCTATAAGCTATTTCTCTAGATTAAATGAAAAAGTAGATTAAATGCTGTTGCAGCTGGCTTTGTTAACAGTGAGCCGAACAGTGAAGGCCAAAGGAAAATGCTTTATATGAATTATCTGTCACCAGTCTTTTTCATTATGTTAATTGATATACCAACCACTTAACAATTGGAGACTTATATTTTGATATGGTTGGCCAAGAAGAAAGTGAAACCCTTCATGTTTCCCCTGGATTTATTTGACAATAGGTGCCAATATCTGGACTTTCTTAGGTGATATCTTTCCTTTAACTCTTTATATATCTCTACTGTACTCAGGCCGCACTTAGGAATACTTTTAGTTAAAAAGTCTTGAATCATAATGTGGAATCAGTGTACTCTTCCTGTGTTATATTAAAATTCAGTCACCTTTTTTATGTTTTAAGTGAATTTCATACTTTTCAGTAATTTTGTAAGATTTGTCATTTGAAAATAATGGTTCACTGAATTATGTACAACTTTTAAATTAAAAATTGAGATTTGTTAATATTAGTTTTTCACTGATCAGAAAACTCTTTAAAGAGTGGGAAGCTGCCAGGCTGGTGGCAGATTGAAACTTTCCAAAATTCTAATTTTCACTAAGGCTTGATTTTTATCATTGCAATAAACAACTGTATAATTTATCCTACCATGCTTATTTGGTTCATTTTCTGTAAAATGTCTGCCAAATACCCTAATCAAGATAAACATAGTAATAAGAACTATGAAGGATCAGATATTTGGAAACTTAATAAATTTGCCATAGTTTATGGCTGTTGACAGAACTATTTTTTTCTTTTTCTTTATTGTACTGTAAGTTCTGGGATATATGTGCAGAACATGCAGATTTGTTATGTAGTTATGCACATGCCATGGTGGTTTGGCTCATCCATCACCCTGTCATATATATTGGGTATTTCTCCTAATACTATCCCTTTCCTAGCTCCCTCTCCCCTGACAGTCCAGAGTGTATAATGTTCCACTTTCTGTATGACTTCTCATTGTTTAATTCTCATTTATG
The DNA here is from genome assembly GCA_036589455.1 of Ateles fusciceps. Classification (NCBI taxonomy): domain Eukaryota; kingdom Metazoa; phylum Chordata; class Mammalia; order Primates; family Atelidae; genus Ateles; species Ateles fusciceps. The sequence continues at coordinate 38,375 of JAZHEH010000550.1, read as the reverse complement.
AGTGAGAACATGTGATGTTTGGTTTTCTGTTCTTGCTTAGTTTGCAGAGTATGATGGTTTCTAGCTACATTCGTGGACCCGCAAGGAACATGAAATCATCCTTTTTTATGGCTGCATAGTATTCTATGGTGTATATGTGCCACATTTTCTTAATTCAGTCTGTCACTGATGGGCATTTGGGTTGGTCTTTGCTACTGTGAGCAATGCTGCAGTACATATATGTGTGCATGTGTCTTGGTAATAGAACGATTTATAATCCTTTGGGTATATACCCAGTAATGGGATTGCTGGGTCAAATGGTATTTCTAGTTCCAGATCCTTGAGGAATTGCCACACTGTCTTCCACAATCGTGGAACGAATTTACACTCCCACCAACAGTATAAAAGCATTCCTATTTCTCCACATCTTCTCCAATATCTGTTGTCTCCAGATTTTTTAATGATCGCCATTCTAACTGGCATCAGATGGTAACTCAATTTCTTTTTAATTTGCATTTCTCTAATGACCAGTGATGATGAGCTTTCTTTGATATGTTTGTTAGTTGCATAAATGTCTTCTTTTGAGAAGTATTTGTTCATATCCTTCACCCACTTTTTGATGGGATTGTTTTTCTTTTTTCCTGTAAATTTGTTTAAGTTCTTTGTAGAGTCTAAATATTAGCCCTTTGTCAGATGGGTAGATTGCAAAAATTTTCTCCCATTCTGTAGGTTGCCTGTTCACTCTGATGATAGTTTCTTTTGCTGTGCAGAAGCTCTTTAATTAGATCCCATTTGTCATTTTGGCTTTTGCTGCCATTGCTTTCAGTGTTTTAGTCATGAAGTCCTTGCCCATGCCTGTGTCCTGAATGGTATTGCCTAGGTTTTCCTCTAGAATTTTCATAGTGTTAGGTTTCAAGTTTAAATCTTTAATTCACCTGGAGTTAATTTTTGTATAAGGTGTAAGGAAGGAGTCTAGTTTTAGCTTTCTGCATATGTCTAGCCAGTTTTCCCAACACCATTTATTAAATAGGAATTCTTTTCACATTGCTTGTTTATCAAGTTTGTCAAAGATCAGATGGTTGTAAATGTGTGGCATTACTTCTGAAGCCTCTGTTCTGTTCCATTGGTCTATATATCTGTTTTTGTACCAGTACCAGGCTGTTTTTATTACTGTAGCCTTGTAGTATAGTTTGAAGTCTGGTAGTGTGATATCTCCAGCTTTGTTCTCTTTGCTTACAATGGTCTTGGCTATGTGGGCTCTTTTGTGGTTCCATATTAAGGTGCTTTTTTCCAATTCTGTGAAGAAAGTCAATGGTAGTTTGATGGGGATAGCATTTGAATCTATAAATTACTTTGGGCAGTATGATCATTTTCATGATATTGATTCTTCCTAACCATGAGCATGGAATGTTTTTCTATTTGTTTTTGTCCTCTCTTAGTTTCTTGAGCTGTGGTTTATATGTCCTTGAAGAGGTCCTGCATATCACCTTGTAAATTGTATTCCTAAATAATTCTTGTTGTAGCAATTGTGAAGGGTAGTTCACTCATGATTTGGCTCCCTGTTTGTCTGTTATGGGTATATAAGAATGCTTGTGATTTTTTTTGTACATTGATTTTGTATCCTGAGTCTTTGCTGATGTTGCTTATCAGCTTAAGGAGATTTTGGGCTGAGACAACAGGGTGTTCTAAATATACGTTTTCAAATAGAGACAATTTGCCTTCCTCTTTACCTATTTGAGTACCCTTTATTTCTTTGTCTTGCCTGATTGTCCTGGCCAGACTTTCCAATACTATGTTGAATAGGAGTGGTGAAAAGAGCATCCTTGTCTTTTGCCAGCTTTCAAAGGAAATACTTCTAGTTTCTGCCCTTTCAGAATGATACTGGCTATGAGTTTGTCATAAATAGATGTTATTGTTTTGAGATATGTTCCATCAGTATCCAGCTTCTTGAGAGTTTTTAGCATGAAGGGTTGTTGAATATTGATGAAGGCCATTGAGATAATCATGTGTGTTTTCTGTTTGGTTCAGTTTATGTGATGGATTATGTTTATTGATTTGCGTATGTGGAACCAGTCTTGCATCCCAGGCATGAAGCCAACTTGATTTTGATGAATAAGCTTTTCATGTGCTGTTAGGTTTGGTTTGCCAGTATTTTTTTGAGAATTTTTTCATCGATGTTCATCAGGGATATGGTACGAAATTTTCTTTTTTATTTGTGTCTCTGCCAGGTTTTGGTATCAGGATGATGTTGGCCTCATAAAACGAGTTAGGGAGGATTCCCTCTTTTCTATTTTCTGGAATAGTTTCAGAAGGAAAGGTACCAGCTCCTTCATTGTACCTCTGGTAGATTTTGGCTGTCAAACCTTGTGGTCCTGGACTTTTTTTGATTGGTAGACTATTAATTGCTGCCTCAATTTCAGACCTTGTTATTAGTCTATTCAGAGATTCGAGTTCTTCCTGGTTTAATCTTGGGAGGTGAAAGGGTACAGAAGTTTATCCATCTCTTCTAGATTTTCTGGTTTATTTGCTTAGAGATGTTTATAGTATTCTCTGATGGTAATTTGTATTTCAGTGGGATCTGTGTTGATATTGCCTTTATTATTTTTTTATTGAATCTATTTGATTCTTCTCTCTTCTTCATTTGTCTGGCTAGTGGTCTAATTTGTTGATCTTTTCAAAAAAACCAGCTCCTGGATTCACTGATTTTTTTTTTTTGAAGTTTTTTTTTTTCGTGTCTCTATTTCCTTCAGTTCTGCTTTGATCTTAGTTATTTCTTGTGTTCTCCTGGCTTTTGAATTTGTTTGTTTTCTTGGTTCTCTAATTCTTTTAATTGTGATGTTAGGGTGTCAATTTTAGATCTTTCCTTGCTTTCTCTGTTGTGCATTTAGTGGTATAAATTTCCCTCTACACACTGCTTTAAATGTGTCCCAGAGATTCTAGTACATTTCTGTCATCGTTCTCATGGTTTCAAAGAACATCTTTATTTCTGCCTTCATTTTGTTATTTATCCAGTAGCCATTTAGGAGCAGGTTGTTTAGTTTCCACGTAGTTGTGCGGTTTTGAGTGAGTTTCTTAATCCTGAGTTCTAATTTGATTGCACTGTGGTCCTGAGAGATGATTTGTTATGATTTCTGTTCTTTTGCATTTGCTGTGGACTCTTTTACTTCCAGGTATGTGATCACCTTTAGAATAGCTGCAGTGTGGTGCTGAGAAGAATGTATGCTCTCTGGATTTGAGGTGAAGAGTTCTGCAGATGTCTATTAGGTCCACTTGGTCCAGATCTGAGTTCAAGTCCTGGATATCCTTGTTAATTTTCTGTCTTGTTAATCTAATAGCAGCAGTGGGATGGTAAAGTCTCCCACCATTATTGTGTGAAGTCTGAGTTTCTTTGTAGGTCTTTGAGAACTTTCTTTATGTCTCTGGGTGCTCCTTTATTGGGTGCATGTATATTTAGCATGTAGTTCTGAGAAGAATGTATATTCTGTGGATCTGGGGTGTAGAGATCTGCAGATGTCTATTAGCTGAGAAGAATGTATATTCTGTGGATTTGGGGTGGAGAGTCTGCCGATCTCTATTAGGTCCACTTGGTCCAGATCTTAGTTCAAGTCCTGGATATCCATGTTAATTTTCTGTTTCATTGATTTGTTTAATATTGACACTGGGATATTAAAGTCTCCTGCTATTATTGTGTGTGAGTCTAAGTCTCTTTGTAGGTCCCTAAGACTTGATTTATGAATAAGTGCTCCTGCATTGGGTACATATATATTTAGAATAGTTAGCTCTTCTTGTTGCATTGTTCCCTTTACCATTACGTAATGCCCTTCTTTGCCTCTTTTGATTTTTAATTGTTTAAAGTCTGTTTAATCAGAAACTAGGATTGCAAGCCCTGCTTTTTTTTTATTTTTTTTATTTGGCTTTCCATTTGCTTGGTGAATCTTCCTCTGTCCTTTTATTTGGAGCCAATATGGATCTTTTTTTTCTTTTTTTGAGACAGAGTCTCAGTGAGTCACCTAGGGTAGAGTGCAATGGTGCAATCCTGGCTCACTGCAACCTCTGCCTCCTGGGTTGGAGCAGTTGTCCTGCCTCAGCCTCCCGAGTAGCTGGGATTACAGGTGTGTGCCACTGCCCCAGCTAATTTTTGTATTTGTAAGACACAGGATTAACCATGTTGGCCAGGCTGGTCTTGAACTCCTCACCTAAGATGAACCACCCACCTCAGCCTCCTAGAGTGTTGGGATTATAAGCATAAGCCACCACACCCAGAAGATGTTGACAGAACTATTGAAACAATAGGTTTTCAGAATGGCATCTGCCACTATATCCACATTTGCACTTTTGTCCTGAACCTCAACTCCTGTAGGGTGATCTGTTGAGAACCAGACAGTATCTACAAAAGGGAAGACAAATCATGAACTTACAGAACACGAGTCATTTTACATTGGGCAGTGTGGTAGACAGAATAGTGGCTCCCCCAACCATGACTATGTTTTAAGTCCTAAAATACTCATGCCGTTAATGCTGAATTATGTTAGGAAAAGGTGCTTTTGTTGATGTCATTTTAGTTAGGAATTTGGGGAAAGAAAAATTATGTAGGGTTGTCTGGATGTGCCCGGTCAAATCACAAGAATCTTTATAGATGCAAAAGCAGGCAGAGTCAGAACCAGAGAGATGGCATTATGCATAGGACTGGACTTGTCATTCCTAGTTTTGTACTTAGAGGAAGTAGAAATCTTAGAAGTGCAGGCAGCCTCTATCTAATATTAATAAATCTCATTTTCTAATGTTGTAAGCCTATGGAAGAGGCTAGGGCACAGATTCTCCCAAAGAGTCTCCAGAAAGAATATAAGGTAATGTGATAAGCCACTAAGCTTCTTGTAAGCCACACAGGTAGTAAGCAGGCCTGCTCTTTGCTTATAGATGTTAATGTATTTTTATTTTTTTCTAAGGCTTCTTGCTATACAGCATCCTTGAAAAAATACTTTGGAACAAAGGTGCTCTGTATCTCTATTCATAAGATAGCAGAAACACTATACTGACTGCTGTTCAATTTTCCCTTGATTATACATCTTCATTGGCTGTGGTGTTTAATCTGACCAGCAGAGGCTAGGACCAGATCTGTTAAGTTTATATCATAAGTTAACTAGTTAAAGTCTCAAACATATTTCACTTTTTTAACTGAGTTACTCCCATTGTAGGGATAACTCCTTCGATGTGCATATAAATGAGTGAGCTTTCCCTCTTCAGGGTTCCAACAAATAGGCAAAGATATCCCTCATTGTGTAGAGCAGTTCACAGTTGTTTATATGGTTACATAATCTACTGTGTTTCCTCAAACACTTGAAGAACTGTTATAACTACATCTGAGGTAGCAGTCACAGTGTTTTCTAATGTTAACCTAATGCCTGGCTCTCCCCCAAGAGACAAATGTGGTATGTCTGCAAATAAAGTGTTTATGATTATTGAGGTCTTCCTAACTGGACCTCAGTATAAGTGCTAAGGTGGCCACAGGGTTACTGTGCTTTAGCATGGCTCCTTGTCTGGCTGTTAAGTGAATAATTAAACAGTCTTTTTTGCATGACCTTAGACCACTCAGACAATTGGCCCTTTCTTTGTGTGACACAAGGTGGACAGCATTTTTCTGTTCCTGGAACGACTAAATGATGACGAGGAGTGGGGGAAACCATCCAGAGATAATTAATATGAGTTTTATTTGGGAGATTCGGTAGCGGGGGCATGCACTAATGTTTTCATTTAAATGGCAATCAAATCATCTGAGTTGAATGGCTATGAATGCAAATTTAGTAGGCTTACTCTCTTTAGGAGTGATACACAAAAGTGTGTCTGTGCGTGTGTGTGTGTGTGTGTGTGTGTGTGTGTGTGTGTGTGTGTGTGTATGTGTGTCTGTAAGGCTTCAGGAACAGATTTAAAAGATGGAATAATTAATGTCCTGTTCTTATACTTTAGTCTTAATATGCTACTTCCCTTCTACTCAGGTTTTTCTGCTGCCACAGTCTGTATTTCTAGAAACTATAATTTTGACTTCTGTTCATTCTCCCTTACCCACAGTACATGTATTGTCCAGAAGTGTGAGATGACAGATGGATGAGAGTTTCTATAAACCTTTCAGAGCTCCATTATGTTCTCCTCTGTTGCTTGTGTGGGGCATCATAGGGAGACTTTGTGCTCAGTATCCTTGTGATCTAGAATTAAGTCAGTCTCACAGGGGAAACCAGTTAGGTGGATCCCCTAGTCCCATTCTGCACCTTGATTTGTCAGGGAAAAAAAGAATTATGCCTAAAGGGTAGTCAAGGGTAGAATGCTGAATTTTCAAAATAGTTTTATATTAATATAATCTTTCATCCTTTTTGCCCCAGCTCCCAAATCTCACAAATAAAACTCATATTAATTATTTCTGGATGTCTCCCCCCACTCCTCTAGTCATCATTTAGTCATTCCAGGAACAGACAGATGCTATCATTACTCAGGGAAACTGAGAGGGCATGGTCCCTTTGCGGGGCTAGCTATTTTCAGTGTCCCAACTTCCCCTTGGGATACTGGGACACAGGAGACTCAGAAGGTCTCCATGGATTAGCTGTTCATTCACCACAGCTCCTCAATATGCCAAGGAAGCTATGTATGGACTTTGGTTTCATTTAGGAACAGGGAAATTTGACCCCATGCCTAACCATTCTTCTCATTAAAGTAGCAGAAGTCATGTTACAGACAGTATTGGCTCACTCATACTCATTCCTTTAATCCTTTTTCCTGACACTCCCTGAAAGCAGCCTCAGCTCTCCATTTGGCAAAACAAAGGCAACTTTATGCACAGCCTTCTCAGGGAGACCTTAGACAAGTTTAAACCTAGGTTCACTGTTTTAAGATCCTCATAGCTCACTCTGGCACTAACAATTTTCACCAGGAGTCCTGTTGGCTACTGTTACCTTAGGGACTGGGGTTGTTAGGCAGGGAACGAAAAATCTTATAGTACTCTCTTATGGAAAAACCAACTTTTTTATTCAGTAAGGTTTCCCTTGTGTTGAAAAGTTTTTAAAAGATTGTAGAAGTCTGAAAAAGTTGATTATGACAAATTTGCCAACTCTCGCTCTTTTGTGAAGAGTTGAGCCTTGGATTATCTTATGCTACTATTATATGACAGTCACTTGTAATGATTTAATTGTAATATCTTTGTACTTGGCAATTAGGTCACCTGTCTGTGAAACTTACAAACTACCTTATTTACTTTAGATTGTTAAGAAGTAGTGTTATTTTTAAAAACACTGTGAAAAGAAAAGAAGCTGTCAGGCTATATGACCTGCTTGTTGATTGTCAGGTTTGCAAAAAGTAGAAAAGCATAGTGGGATGGAAAATTGTACTTTTTAGCACTGCTTACTTTTCTTAATAACATTTGATTTAACTCTTTTCCTCAACCTTTTTGCTCACTCTTCGTCCCTCTAGGTTGTCAGTAGCATAATGGAAGAAGCTGGAATTTGTGGACTAAGGGAGAAAGCGGGTGTGTTGTATAACTCAGTATCAAATGATATCCTTCAACATCAACACTCAAACTGTGGTGGCACAAGTAATAAGCATTTATTGGAAGACAAAGGAGGTGACTTTATAACAAAGAACAGGGGTGGGGTGAGCCCAGCACACTGCACACAAGAGTCAAGAAGCAGCCTCCTGAGCAAGAAGCAATCCCCTCCCTGTGGTCAACAAGATCTAGAATGCAACAGGAACAAAGAAAAAGTCTTAGGTAATGACCTCTGCTCTGTGATTAGATGTTATCACATACTAGTCTTTTTGTTGCAGCACAAGTGATTATGACATTGGCCTGTTTGGAGGTAAATGTTGCCAAGGAGACCTGTTTCTTCGGTTGGTTTAGCCAAGCTAACATCTGCAGTTATGTGTAGAGAGCAGAAATAGCAAAATATGAAGTCCAGTTATAAGAACCTTAGTTATTTCTCTGTGTAACAAGAACTGATGTTTTAAGAAACTTTGGGGAGATTTTGATAAAATTAGTATTTGATTTACATTGCTTTTTGTGCATTTGAAAATAATTGAACCAATAATTAGTATGAAAACAGCATGTGTGTGAATTTTGCTTAAAAGAGAATTCACTGAAATTTAAAGAGGATATAATGTTATCTGTAATTGAGAAAGAGTTAAATAAAAGTGATTTTTAGAAGTTGGTTTATCCCTTCTATTCCGTTAGTTTAACACTTAGGATTAAGACTATGATATGTCACAGCTCATGACTGAAATCTGAAATACCTTAATAGTTGCCCTCAGTGTTTCATCCTTTTCATACTAACATTTACATTAATAAGTGACTTTCGTATATGACTATAAACTTGGAATTTTTCTTCTGACTTCATTTTCTGTTATTCTGGAAGATTAAAAACTGTATAGTAATACATAAAGTAATTGTAATTCCTTGCAAATTAGATAGATATCTTCAAAATTGATAGCCCCATGTATATATGTAAAATATAGCTTGAGCTTAAAATCTTAAATAGTTTAAAATGAAAATCTTTATGAAAATGCAGGTTATATTACAGTTGTTTTGTATACATACACATTCAATAACAATATTTATTTATTTATTTATTTATTTATTTATTTTCTGCAGAGACAGGATCTGGCTCTATCACCCAGGCTGGAGTATAGTAATACAGTCATGGCTCATGGCAGCCGTGAACTCCTGGGCTCATAATCATCTCACTTCAGACTCTAGAGTACTGGGACTACAGGCACACACCACCACACATGGCTAATTTTTTATTTTTATTTTGTTGCAAAGGCAGGGTCTCATTATATTGCCCATGCTGGTCTTAGTATACTGTCCTGTAGCAGTCCTCTGGCCTTGGCTTTTCTAAGTGTCAGGATTACAGGTGAGCTACTTACCCTGCTCAGCTTTTCTTTCTTACTTGGCTTTGGGGTGAATGAGAAAAAAAATTCAATATTAAAATTTTATGTGCAGACAAAAGTATTATTTGAAATCAGCCTGTTTTCTTTCCCCTCAAATGTACTCACTAAAGCATACCAAAAATAAAGATTTTCTAAAGATTATTTTTTAAAGAGACTGTGTTATGTATGAGGAGAGAACAAATCAAAGGGTACCTATCCCCATCTTTACCAGTAGAACATTATTATGTATTTTGAGGCACCATTTGACCCTTTCTGTTGCAGCTACTTGCTTCTCCATTCCAAAGTTATTGTAGTACTCTTTGAAAACTTTTCCTCAAGGGAAGAGCTGTTTGGACTTCCTTTTTTTATGAGCTAAACTTGACACCTAGAATATGCTTAATAGATCATCCCAAAACAATCATAACTTGTTAAAATTGTTCATAAAAAAAGTTATATGTTATAGAGAGTTATGTGCATCTTAGACAGTGCATAGCAACTAACCATCCTTGTGTAGTTGTATGTGGCTAGCAGGAAACCTTATTCTCTGCTCTTTTAAATATCTTAACTTGGAATGTTAGTGTCTAATAGTGGTTAGGCAAGAGTAGTTCTTAAACTTGCAATAATTATCCTTCAGTATGTTGAAGGGCTAAATAGCAGTGCTACTCAGTAAATGAAGAAATCTGTGCAGCTAGAGGAAGTACCTGCTAAATCACAATTTTTTTAAAGTTTCCTGACTTTAATAGGTAAATCTGTTTTTAATAGAGCTGTAACATTTTACTCTGGATGTCTCAACATAGAAGTTTACATGGAATTTACAGATTGGATTGATTTCAGCCTTCTTCTGGTACTTTTCTTAATCTGATTAATCATCAGGAAAAGAAGTTTTATTATTGATGCAAGCCCTAAACATTCTTTCAACTCCAGAGGAGAAGCTGGCAGCTCTCTGTAAGAAATATGCTGATCTTGTGAGTATTTATTCAATGGAGCAAGGACCACAGAAAATATAATAAAATATATGTGTGCTTGATAAGATTTTAAAATATAATTTTGATGTAACTTTAAATATAAAATGACATTTTACCTTAAAATTGAAGAAAATAATCTTCTTCTTCACTACTTATTATTGGTATGTGTGTGATTTCATCTCATAAAATGATGTATAGAACATTATAATACTTTTTGAAATATAAATTTCCTAAAACTCACTCAGCCTTAGTATTCTACATCAGCACTTTTTTTCAATATGCTTAAGATGCCTGACAATATGGAGGAAGTCATTTCTGTATTTAAAATTTCCTAAAGGAATTCTGCAATTCTGCAGATACAAGCTCTAGCTATTGTTGATTAATATTGTGATTTAGGGCCAGACACGGTGGCTCACACCTGTAATCCCATCACTTTGGGAGGCCGAGGCAGGTGGATCACAAGTCAAGAGATCGAGACCATTCTGGCCAACATGGTGAAACCCCAACTCTACTAAGAATACAAAAATTCACTGGGCATGGAGGCACATTCCTATTGTCCCAGCTACTCAGGAGGCTGAGGCAGGAGAATCGCTTGAACTAGGTACGTGGAGATTGCAGTGAGCCAAGATTGCACCACTGCACTCGCAGTCTGGGCAACAGAGCAAAACTCCATCACACACACACACACACACACACACACACACAAATGTGAGTTAGATAAAATCGTTTAGTAAAATTGTACTGTGCCTCAGGGAAATATTTATTTAATATCTACTGTATACAAAACATTGTTCCTTTTCCATCTTCCAGAGAAGTTCACCTCATAGAAGTGTTTGTTTTGACCTGTATGATTTCAAATAAACTTCTTCTTTTTTGGAGATTATGGAAACATTCTCAACAGGGAAACCCTTCTAGCCCTTGTAAAGCAAATAATGAGAAAGATGTAGAACTTTTTGAAGAATCATGAGAAATTTTTATAATTAATGTAAATGCTAAATTTCTGTTTTGTGAGACATTTATGGTAATTATCACTGACAGTTTTGTACATTCTCGAATAATGGTAAAGAAACAATTTCATACCTTAGATGCACAAAACAAATATTTAGTTAATAATCAGCTCTAAGAATAAAGCTGCAACAATAATAGTTACTATCTCTAAAGTGGTCTCTATTTACTTCACTTAGCTGGAAACTTCAGATGCCACCAACTTGCCATCACCCTGGCACCTTCTGATATTTTGAAAAGCAGGAATCCCTGAGCATAAAAGCAAATAGCTTAGAACTGTCCAGAAGCAAAGATGGCAGAAAATAAGATTGTTGATTGCTGTGTTCAGGAAAGGAATGTTTCCATTAGGTATAAGAAGGCAGTCTTAATTGTTATATCAATGTGAGGAAAATCATATGAGAAATGCTAGAAAAAGAAGATAGACACAAAGAAGATAAAAGATTGACAAAATAATTTAAATTTCTGGTAGAAAAAAGCAGTGCACTAGAAGGTTAGGAGATTTCCCAGCAATCAGCCAGGAAAAGTTTAGAGAAGAAAGAGCAAATTGACTGCATGTAGTGTAGCTTGATGGTCTAGTGTGGTTCTCAAACACATAGAAATTAAACAAGGATTGTCGAATTGCAGATTCTGATTTAGTAGATCTGAAAAAGAGCACTTTTTAAAATTGGCCACGGCAGAGGTGAGAGTTACTAAAATACTGCATTGTTTATTCATTTATTTATTTTAGAGTCTTGCACTGTCACTTGGGCTGGTGTGCCATGGTGCAATCACAGTTCACTACAGCCTTGAACTCCTGGGCTCAAGTAATTTTTCTGTGTCAGCCTCCTGAGTACTTGGCACTACAGGTATGCATGACCATCCCTGGCTAATTTTTAAAAATTTTTTATACAGATGGAGTTTTTGTATGTTTCCCAGCTGATCATGAACTCTGGGGCTCAAGTGATCCTTCTACCTCAACTTGTCAGAGTATTGAGTGAGATTGCAGTTATGAACCACCATCCCAGGCCAATAAAATTGTTCTTAATAGGTGTAAGAATATTGCCTGCAAGGATGTTTGATAGATTTCTTGATATGTCATTCTCTCTTGAAATGTTTGCCTTGTCAATGTTTTATTTTTCATAAAAACTTTACCTCAATTATCAGGAAAACCACTACGTTATCTAGTAGTATAAAATGGAATCATTTATTATAATCTAAAACTGAATTTACTGATTAATCGAGTATTGCTTATTGTGTTCTAATTTTGGTAGCTGTTTCAGTAAAGCAGCTCTTATAGAACAGTAAAACTAAATCATTTTAGTCTGAAAGAAGTTTTTGATTAAAAGTTGTTTCTATTAATAAAAATTGGAGGTTAAGATTACCTTCTTGCTACACAAAATTATTTACATACTTTCCTGTTACTAGAAAGAGAGGAACATAAAAAGTTCCGCAGCTGTAATTGCAGTTTAGAGCTATAACTCAGATTCTTACTGTACTTTCTAAATGTAAAGTGGTTATTAATTTTAGCTGGAGGAAAGGAGGAATGTTCAGAGGCAAATGAAGATTCTGCAGAAAAAGCAAGCTCACATTATCAAAGAGAAAATTCATTTGCAGAGTGAACACAGCAAGACCCTCTTGGCAAGAAGCAAGCTAGAGTCACTTTGCAGGGAACTTCAGCGTCAAAATAAGACATTAAAGGTTAGTTGGTTTATTTTACTGTGTTTCAGGAAGTACTTAGGCTGCTTTTATAATGGCCTTGTATCTACTTGAAATAAATTCATGGTCTGCTTCTTTTAATGGGAATTAGTTGCTATAATGGCTCTGGTTAACTGGCTCAGGTACACTTGTGCTAGTAGATCAGATTCCTAAACAGAGGACTTTGTGGAGTTCTCAACACAGAAATACTGTAGTTTTTGTTTGGCTTGAGCTGGTGCTACCTTTGAGGTAATTCTGAATTTAAGACTCACTTTTCTATGTAAATTTTACTTTCAGATTTGAGGATAATTTCTACCTTAATGTACTATATACTTGATCTTAAGGAGTCTAGATGACATTGATTTTATGTTCACAGCTCTCCGGATTGAAAACCTCATAGTTGCCAGATTTTTTGTTGACCTTGGTGTAGCTGATTACTGTGTCCTCTTTTGGTAATGAGTGAAAATATTGACTGAAATGAAGAAACCAGTAGCCATAGTCAGTGTGAGTGTGAGAAGGAGAATCACACTGTAGAGCTCTTATAAAAGTTACCAGGATAGATTGCTAAACTACATTCTGCCATCTCTGGCTATTTGGTTGCTAAATACTTTTAGAATGTTACTTACAGCTACGCTGATTATAGTGGAAGAGGGAAGAAGTATGACAGTTTGTCTCAATAACAGAAGTAAAAAGCAAAGATCCTGGAAAGAATCTGCCACCCATCAGAAAAATTTATCTGACTCTGCGGTATTGCTGGGGTTGAGGGTGTATAGTTGGAATATTATTTGGATGGAGCTGTATCACCTTCATCACAGTAAAGTCTCAAAAATATAGGAAAGCTCATGACATAGGGTCTTACCTGTAAGGTTTGGTTTTTTTTTTTCCTCGATTTTGAAACCTTGGATTTAAATATAGTAAAAGTAGATAGCACTGTCAACATTTAGACTGTAGTGATAACTGTTTAGATAGAGATCTTTTGAAACTGTAGCCTAGTACAATTTTGAAAGTAAACTTTGTAAAGTAATGATTTAGTTTGTCCCTTCCCCCTTAGAAAATGGAAAATGTGACTCAGAAAGTAACCTGCAAGATCTTCAGACTGATGTAGGATGATATACTGCCTAACCAGGTGAAGATGACATTTGGGGAAATAACGTGGAAGCAACTGTGTGGAGAAGCAACTTACTTACATATAATAATATAGTGAATATCTGGATTATCAGATAATACTTATTTTATAGCAAGGCATTTGCTTTTCTCTATCTGCTTAGAAAAAGCTGCTTGCTTTTAAATTAGAGCTTTCTGATCATAAATAAGGGGGAGGAGTTATAGTTTAAAAGCAATACTTCATGGCAGCAATAAATGAACTTACATAGAAGTAGGTTCTTTTTTGAGAGTTTTATCTATAGGTCTATACTTTTAACATACATTATTTTGGATAATAAGAAAGAACATATGCAACAGAGAAAAAGGAGGAAGAAGGTCTTAAAGAAGCAACTGCACATTTCCAGATTACTTTAACTGAAATTCAAGCCCAGCTGAAACTGCACGAAATACACAGTGCCAAACTCCAGCAGGAGAACATTGAACTGGGAGAGAAACTGAACAAGCTCACAGACCAATATGCACTGAGGGAAGAGGTAAATGATATTTGGTTTGTTTATAGATAGCTGCTCATGAGTAGCAAAAGCTTTACCATACTATAAAGTAAAAAATCTTTCACAGGCCAGTATTTTAGAACTTCTATGTATGCATAGTGGAAATTACATGTTTATTAGGAGAAGAGTAGGAACCTCTAAACAGAATGATTAAATTGGAGCATCACTTGGCCCAGTGTAAGTGGATTTGATAAGTGAAGTGATCTCCAGGAGATATGTACCACTTGCCTCCCAAATGATACTACAAGATTGTGATTATAGCATAGATTTTTTTCTCTTATCCAGTCTAATATAGATTTGTTCCCCAATACTCTGTATCTCAGATTTTTATGACAATCTGTACAACATATAGTACCATTGCAGTGTATCTACTGTACTATACTGAGTACAAAAATTGTGCTATTTGTGAGATAAAGAACTTACTAATTACCCATCACCTAGTTGTATTGATTATGTAATCAGTGAAGTAAAAAGGTTGCTGGAAGATCATAGTTGTTGAATTTGGTCATTGGCGTTATTTTACAAATTGATGTGGAAGTTGTGTGATGTCTAAAGCAAAAGCAAATAAGTGATAACCTGCTTATTTAAGTGTTGTTTTTTTTTTAGCTTTTAGAGGTCAAATAGATAGGGTGATTTTTATTTTCAAAGAATGCATCCCCTTTATTATGCCTAAGCTAGTAAAATACATGTTGAATTCTTTACTAAGTAGATAAAAATTGCAAATAAAAGAATGTGACAACTTAAATGTATTAAAACAATAAATATTGTATGAAGTATATCAAATATTTAGTTTAATTTACACCTTTTCATGCTACTTTTGAAAACATTTTTCTTTTAAGATTTTGAGTATCTTTTAAACCACCTTCCTCTGTGTTTTGGCAAGGTTTCAAATTTATTATGGAAGTTGTTAACTTATAGGAGAATATATCACTTGGCTTCAGTAGTTATTTGCTTTTGTTTCTAGCAACTCTTGTTTTTTAAAGGAAATCCAAGATGTTATATCACTGTATTTATTACTATTGGAATGTGCATCATTAAGTGATTCTTTTTAAGCAATAACCTCAGTACTATTTTTACACCAAAAAATTAAACAATTACTATGTAATTACATACCTTGTCACTTTACAGTTCAAATATCTGTCACTTCTCTTTTTTCTTAGGATTGTTTATATCAAGATCAAAATAGAGTTCATAACATTTTATTGTTTTAATATATCTCAAGTCTTTCTAGTGTATAGGCTTCTCCTCCTTTTTTGCTCCTTGGATTGCATTTATTAAAGAAATTTTTTAGGCCTATATAGTGAACTTTTGAACATTAAATTTGTTTTTTAAATCCCTCAGCTTTCTTTAAAAGGACGTTTTAAATTCCATTGTTTTTAATGATGGTATTAAAAATGATTATCATTTTTTTATTTTTATTATTTTATTATTTAGAATGTATATTATTTTAATTGTATTAAACTCTCCAAATTTGCTATAGAAGTAGCATATTGAGAGAGTACATATGTTCAACTTGTACTAGCTATACATCTTGTTTAGATATTAGACTTTTTCTTTTGTCAGAAAATAATTGAGTAAGTGATAATATCAGTTGAGATTAAGACATATCTGTTGTAGTCTCCTCAAAACTTAATTTGGATACATTATTTTCACCTAGCATTTCTTCCTTCCCATAGAGTCTTCATGTGTGAAGGGATTTTATGATGAGTTTATTGTACATATATAAGCACTTAATGATGTAGTTTTTAAAATAATAACAGGCTTTCATCAAATGTTTAATATGTGCCAGGCATCAAGCACCTTACACAGTTTAATTCTGGCAATAGATTTGCACAGCAACTCTGCAAGTTAGGTATAGTCATCTACCTTTGCAGATAAAGGGAACTGTTTCATAAGGAGAAGAGTTTGTCCTGGAATATACAATCAGCTAGGATTTGCTCCAGGCCATTTTTATCATTTTATCAGGCTACCTACAATTAAGGTATTTCGGAAGATTTTGTGGAAAAAAAAAATGTCCGGGAATTATGTGTATAACAAATGAATTTGATATCTTGATCCCTTTATCCATCTTTTTCTTGATAAAAATATCAGCCTTTTTTTTTTTTTTCATGTAAAGAAGAAGCAGGAAGTATAATGATGATGATGGGGACAGCCTATGTCTGATAGGGTGGGGCATGGGGCAGCACTTAGAAGGCTATACTCTTTCCTGTTTGGGATAGTTTGCAGGATGATATATCATAGCCACTAATGCAGTGATAGGAACAGATGGCACCAGTGTTCTAGCTACAATGGTAATAGCAAAAACAAGGGTAAGCAGGGTTCTCGAAATTTTCTCCCCATTGTATTTTTTTCTTTTGGTAAGTGATGGAAGAAATTCTGTTTTCTCATAGCAAATTAATAAAGCATTTAAACATAAGGAAATACAACAACAGTGTGTGGATGTCAGACTTCAACAAACAGCAGAGCTGATAAAGGAAGCTGATGAACAATATCAGAGAGAAAGAGAGTTTGTAAGTCTCTCACTTCTTGCGAGATAAAAAATTGCCAAAAATTATAACCAAAGTCATTTAAAACAAACTCTTCATTTAACATAGTGACAAGGCATGTAATTTTTTTTACTCTCTGGTTTGGGATATGTGAAAAAGAGAGAGAGTGTATGTGTATGTATATGTCAAAATACATCAAACTTTTTCATTTCTGATGAAATTTTTATATGAAATTTACTGGAAAGTAAGCTTAAATTAATGGAAAAACAATATAATCTTGATTTCTGTATAGTGGTCACCAAGTTAAAGAATTGTGTCAGTTATTGGGCAAGATAGGCCTTAGACTTAGGAACAGCTAAATTTTATACCAAGCTTACTTAACATAAGTCTCCTATCTAGTATTACATTTTATTTTTAAGTAAGCATCTTAAAAATTGGTAAATGATTACTTTGATTTATTATACTCTAGTATAATTTTCTCATAACATTTGAAAAATAATCTGTATCTAGTCAGCATTGTTGGCAGAATAGGTATTGATATTTTGTCTCTCCATAATTGAGAACTTGGAAAAAAAATGTCATTTGAGATATGTATTTACTCATACAAATGAACTATATTCTAAAATGGAAATGGAACTACATACATGCAAAGGGAACTATATTCTATAAATGAAAATGTGGCAAATTATTTGAATAATATGGAATATCACATTTTCTTCATTCAAGAAATGTAGGCCCTGAGTAGAGCATGTTATGAATATTTAGTTCATTAGTGTTTTTCTCATTTAAGCCTCTTTGAGTCTATACTAGATGAGTCTAGAGTTTAGAGAGATGCATTTTTCACACAACAGGGACCTTCATTGCAGGCTGACAGGTATCAGTGCACAACTAAAGAAACAATTGCACATTTCAACTTGAGGTATAAATTGTTTATATACCTATGCATACCCATAGGTATATACACAATTTTGTATATTGTGTATTTTGTGGCTTAAGGCTTATTTACATAATGTGTGACATTTTAACTCAGAAAATCAGTGACTGAATTTCACAGCTGCTTACTAAACATCTTCATTATCTATATTTCTGAAAAAGTCACATATTAACTAGTCTCTTTCTTCCCTTAGCTGTTCCTTGCTTGTCGTTTAAAAAAATGATCGGAATCTAGATCTCTGTTTTCCACTGCTTCGCTGTATATTCTTTTAACCTTTTCCTGTCTCTACAGAGTTGAGGACTTTCTAATGACCTAGATATGTCAAGATTCCTAGCTATGCTTTCTGTTTGTAAGTATAGATGTCTAGTTATTCTCATGTAAAACCCTAAATTTCAGCACTGAGTATCGTAAACTTTATTAGGCTTCTATGGAACTTTTTCTCCTTAAGAAATTATTACTACATTCCTCAAGTGTTCACTAGTGGAGCAGATTAAAGGTGCAAGTAGTTAGATACTGAGATAATTGGATTGACCTGTCATTATTGCTAGGATAATTAGTGGAAGACTAAGCCTATTTGTTAGATATTTTAACCATGTTTAGAATTGTTTTTAGCATTCTATCAGAGTGTTTCTGTTTTCTAGTTATTAAAAAGAAGCAAGATAATTGAGACACAAATATGAAGAAATGAAACAAGAAGAAGTACAACTGAAAGAACAGGTAACTTGACAGCAGAGAATAGCAGAATTTATGTCTTTTTGTTTCTCACTCGTAGACTAGAACAGAGATTTGATTACTTCTCCTCTTGGGAAATTTCTCTTCTTTTAGGATGATCAGTTCATTCTGATTTGCCTTGAGGTGTGTTTTTGTTTTGTTTTGTTTTGTTTTGTTTCACTTTGGCATCATAAATGATTTTTATTCATTTTGGCACCCCAGTTCCAGGTTGATTGTGATGGCTGGTCAGCCTGTTCTGAGTGTCTGCTCTCCTCTCTCACATATTTCTCTAGAGCCTTTACAGAATCTTGTCTTAGGGGGTAGCTACATGCAATTTTACAATATTACACATGGTCAGACAGTCTTACTTCCACATAAGATTTGTGTGTGTATGCTCTTTAAAAAAAATAGTTGGGCTCTGAATGGTATTGCCTAGGCATGGGCAAGGACTTCATGACTAAAACACCAAAAGCAATGGCAACAAAAGCCAAAATAGACAAATGGGATCTAATTAAACTAAAGAGCTTCTGCACAAGAAAAGAAACTATCATTAAAGAGAACAGGCAACCAATAGAATGGGAAAAAAAATTTTGCAGTCTACCCATCTGACAAAGGGCTAATATCCAGATTCTACAAAAAACTTAAACAAATTTACAAGACAAAAACAACCCCATCAAAAAGTGGAAGAAGGATATGAACAGACATTTCTCAAAAGAAGACATTTATGCAGCCCACAAATGTTAAAAAAAGCTTATCATCACTGGTCATTAGAGAAATGGAAATCAAAACCACATCGAGATGACATCTCACGCCATTTAGAATGGCAATCATTGAAAAAATCTGGAGACAGATGCTGGAGAGGATATGGAGAAGAGAAATGCTTTTACACTGTTGGTGGGAGTGTAAATTAGTTCATTGCAAAAGACAGTGTGGAGATTCCTCAACGATCTAGAAATAGAAATACCATTTGACCCAGCAGTATCACTGCCTGGGTATACACCCAAAGGAATGTAAAGCATTCTGTTATAAAGTCACATACACACATATGTTTACTGAAGCACTGTTCACAATAGCAAAGACTTGGAACCAACCCAAATGCCCATCAGTGACAGACCGGATAAAGAAAATGTGGCACATACAAACCATGTATTACTATGCAACCATAAAAAAAGATGAAATTCATGTCATTTGCAGGGACATGGATAAAGTTGGAAACCATCATTCTCAGCAAACTGATGTAAGAACAAAAAACCAAACACTGTTCTCACTCATAAGTGGGTGTTGAACATAAGAACATATGGACACAGGGAGGAGAATATCACGCACCACCGGGGCTTGTTGGGAAATAGTGGGAAACTAGGGGAGGGATAGAAGGGGGTAGGAGGATAGGGGAGGGATAGCATTAGGAAAACTACCTAATGTAGATGACAGGAGTGATGGATGCATCAACTCACCACAGCACGTTACTTATGTAACAAACCTGTACATTCTGTACATGTACCCCAGAACTTAAAGTATAATAACAAAAAATATGTAAATAAATAAATAAAATTAGAAATGCATAAAATAAAAAATACTGGGATTCTCTTCATTTTTCAATCTAGATATCCATTAGTCTTTGTGAGCTGTTTGGTTTTCATATAAAGAAAAGAGATGCTGTGTGTTCACTTTCAAGGGAAAGGTATCAGAAATGTGCTTCTTGCCTCTGAGTTTCCTGTTATTAACCTGGTTTTATAGGCAGGAGTAGTTAGTTGTTTATTTATATAATCATTCTTGTAATGCTAAAATACACTAATATTGAGACTGCATACAACTTCATGAGTACCACTTGGGAATGATTTTTATCTTTGGGATCATACCATGTAGCAATATTAGGTAAAGCTAGCTAGTTGATAGTGAAAATTTAGAAGGGGTTGACTATCAGAAGGCTTTTGAATTTTCTACTATGTAGAAATTTTAAACCTCTTTTTATAGTCAGTTGTCCATGTAAATTGATGTGGAGAAGTTAAAAAGTTCCTAGCTGGCTTTGGAAGATGTTCCTGAATGTAGGAGTCACTGATAATGTTGGAAAAGAAGTCACCAGCGGACTCCTACTAAATTCCCAGCCCATTCGTTTTCTCTCTCACTAGTAAGGCTTCTATTTCCTATGATTTGTACCTCATAGAATCCTCTTGTTTAGCTACTATTTTGTTTCCTAATGTCCCTCAAGCACAAGAACAGTTCCCTCACTTCCTGAACCACTACTATAGCCCCCAACTCCAGACCAGTAGTCTCAGAGGCCTGGTAAGTGCCTGCTAACAAATTATGTGTGTTCATTAGTTTGTTCTACATTTTTTTAATTAATAAAGAATGGATGTACATATTTTGGGGGTACATGTGATATTTTATACCTCTATACAACATGGGTGAAAATGGGAAGACATTAGGTTAAGTGAAATAAGCCAGACACAAGATGAGAAATATCATATATCCGTATAAGTAGGGGCTAAAAAAGTGATAACAGGGAAGTCAAGTGTAAACTAAAACCAAACATTGGAATGAATGGTAGTAGAAAAATGTAGTGAAGAGAGGCCACCTAATGGGTACAAACATAGAAATAGAAGGAATAATTTCTAATGATCTAATGCTCTAATAAGTTAACAACAATGTACTCTTTATTTCAAAATAAGAAGGGACTGGAAATGCTCCTAACACATAGAAATGATAATATTCAAGATGATGGACATACTCTTGACTATTATTTGATCATTATACATTATATACAAGTTCCCCTACATTTCTATCCCTGCTCTTTCTCTTTATCCTGGTCTATTCCTTTTCCTTTCTATAAGCATGGTTTGGCTGCCATGTAGCTCTCTCTTCTAGTCTAATATCACTGGTAACTTTGCTATCTTCAGCACTCCTTTCTCTTTCACACACACACACACACACACACACACACACACACACACACACACACACACACACACACACACACACACAGCTTGCTTCTAAGTGCCATTTGTATGGTCATCCCTCTGCCTATGAGTGGGTTCGGTGCTATCATTCTCTGCATTATCTTATTCAAGTGGCTCTGTTTAATGCTTTTGATACAGCATTGGTGAAAGTTGAAAGACATTGTTTGTGAATATTCTTTATTCTTTTTTACTTTTCCTGAGCAAAGCAGTTTATTATTCTAGGCCTGTTTCTTGAAGATAATGTAATACATTAAGCCTCTAAAGGATTTCTTTCTGGTCTAAAACGAAATCATTCAGTTCACTCTTGAACCCTAAGTTAGGCCTTCCATATATGAAGCTTTCCCTAAAATGTGGATTGCTTGGAAGTCCACTATTATGACTCCTAATATGCTTTCACCCCTACTTTGCTGAACCTTATGTTGTAAGTATGAGAAAAGGGTAAATAAATGTAATGATCTTCATGGCTTGCTGGTTAGTGTTATTCTTCCAGCTAGAATAAATTAAAGTCTAAGGTGATGATGGGGTTAAAAAAATTGCTTTTTCAATCTCTTTCAGGTTATCTTTTTCTTTGCTGTACTTCTGCTCATTCTCTCCCCTATCAAACCATTTGGCTTTGGTTTATTTTTCTGTATATGTAAAGAAAAGTGGTTGCCTTAATATTAAACTAATATCTAGATACTCTCAAGGAAACTAAATACTCTAAATGGATACTCTTTTTACAAGGAAATCTTTTCAAATATAAGGAGACTCAGTAACACCAAAGCACTACGGTTATATGAAATTCACAGCTATGACACTATGCTTCAGTTTTTATTACAGTTGTTGGAGTAGAGCTAATAAGTGATTTTACATTTTAACATTTATAGTTACAGATGATTAAGACAATGAAGTTTCAGTGCCTTTCAGTGAGTTATAAAAATTTCAGAAATATATTCTGCAGTCCAGGGATTGGGTGTGTGCATCTGTTGTTATTTCAGTAATTTATCAAAACTGATGTTTAATTATATTATGTTCTTTTGGAAGTTATTATGTTCTTTTAAAATCTTTTGGGGTTTTAAGTTGCTTTTCTGAAACTCTATTTGCTCATTTTTTTCTATAGCTTTTCTTTTATATGGATAAGTTTGAAGAATTCCAGACTACCATGGCAAAAAACAATGAACTCTTTGTAGCCTTCAAGCAGGAAACTGAGAAGGTATTTATATATTTTAAATAGAATATTAATTTATATAAGAGGTTATTTTAAGCATAACTGTGGCCAGGCATGGTGGCTCATACCTGTAATCCCAGCATTTTGGGAGGCTTAGGTAAGATGATTGCCTGAGGAGAGGAGGTCAAGACCAGCCTGGCTACCATAGCTCTACATGGAAAAAAATATGTGGTTAGGTGTGGTGAGGTACATTTGTAATCCCAGCTACTTGGGAAGCTGGTGTAGAAAAATTTCTTAAGGCCAGGAGGTTGAGGCTGCAGTGAGCCATGATCACTGTACTTCAGACAGGTTGAAGAGGGAGACCCAGTCTCTGAAAGAAAAACAAAAACAAAAGCATAATTCCTACTTATATGAGTTTATATTAATCTGATATTATCTTTTTTAATCTTTCACCAACTTATTCAGGAATTTTACCCTGAAATTGCCCCAGAATACTAGTTATCTTGATATTCTGAGATTTCTATTATAATTAAAGATAACTCTTCCATTAAGGACAGTTTATTTGTAGGTGATTTTTATTTAATCACCTCTGTTAAGTACTCAGTTCTTTCACATAGCCTTATGTAAATTAAAAACTTGTATTAAATTATTTTAAAAATTCAGGCCAAGAAAAGTAATAATATATCTTGGCAGAAATAGCTTTATTTCTGAGGACCTAGCTAAACCTGAAAATCTTTACTCTTTGAAATTTAAAATATATATATACACAATATACTAGATGTATTCTTAATATTAAATTTAAACTAGTTGTTAAAGTTAGGTATAGAAAATGTTCTGGGTTATTCTAGTTCAGAATACAGGTAAAAATTGCAATTTTAAAGAGCATTATTCACTATCTACCAAAATAAACACATAGCACTGCGATTTGGAGCATGAACTCTGAAACTGAGATCTCTTCAACTTTGTGATTTCCTTAGTACAAGTCATTTACCTTGGCATTTCACTATCTGAGTTGAGATTTTTAAAAATGTGCTGATTGGGGATAGTACCGTACTAGAGTCTGGGAAATTCATAAACATTCAATGTATGTTAGTCATGATTGTTATTAGATCTTATGTAGTTGAGTTTAGTCAGACTTTTTAATCTAAAACTTTTGTGTTATAGATGACCAATAAATTGTTTAACCTTACTGTATCTTTTCTCTCAGTAAAAAATAAAAAGAGCAAAAACAGCTCATATACTTCAGTCAGTGCTTGATTGTGTTAAATACTATGTTTTTAGATTAAGTAATTTGGAGACTTGATTGAGTAGCAGATTAATTCTGCCTGCCCATCCTTTCAGTTGTGACTACAGTAGAGAACTGTTAAGCATAGTGAAGTGTTACATGTATTGTAGCATATGCTTACAATTGAAGTAAAATGGAGTTATAAGTCCTTTTCTTATAGTGGGTGTAAAGATCACTGTTGTTCAATACTTAACATAGATCTTCCAATGCTCTTCCCATGGGTTTTGTATGAGTTTGACTTGTGATACAGTTTTGTATGTAAACCCAAGCACCAGATATTGATTGGCTCTATCTTATCCTTATTTTCCCTAACATTACCCAGCTCATTACCGGGTAATGAGTTATATTATTATATTATGTATTTGGAACAGAGCTGATTGAAGGAAATAACTAAATTTGATAAATTTGATAAGTTTCTGGGAATTTTGTTCTTGTAGTACAGGTTCTTCCTCCACTTATTTTTAGACCATTTTGGTCTTTAGCAAAATCAGAAATAAAACAATCTTGTGAATTGAAAGAATAAGTGAAGCTGAGGATTCAGAAATTTTAGTATCTCTTTTCCCAATCACTTACCTAAATTATGCTACCTCTAGTTCTTACATTGATTTGCTTTCAGATTCTTGTGCTACTTTGGAGCTGATAGTATATCCTTCCAAGGATGAAATGGATTAGTTTGTCATTTCTCCTGAAAACTTGTGAACATTTTTTCATGTACCTAGGGAGTAGGTGGTCTCAGATCTGCTTTCCACAGCTGAAATGAACTACATGCCAGTCTTAACTGAGAGAATATAGCTTCAATGTGCTAATGCCCATGAAATAAAGGACATCAAATTTGTTTTCTTTTCATATGAAACCTCTGGATTGGTTACTGATGCTTTTATGGTAGGAGCTTCTGAGACAAGCTTTATGAACAAAAAATATATAACACTTACTCTTATAAAGACAACATAGGTATCAACTGTTAGAGAAGAGTGCATTGATGGAGAAAGGGAACAACATTATAAAGTGATTTCTGTGGTAGATCAGGAAATGAAACTTAGAATTTAAATTTGTAATCGTGTTGATTCACAGCTGACAAAGAAAATTAAAAAACTGGAAAAAGAAGTGGTAATGTGGTGTACCAAATGGGAAAATAATAACAAAATACTTCTGCAAATGGCTGAAGAGGTAAGAATATTTTACATGACTAAATAATGGGTACCTACTTATTTCAGTACTTACACTAAGTCATTATTTAGCCTTAACTAAATATCCTTTAACTAAATAAAGACATACTAAATGTATGTCTTTACCTTCAGAAAGGTGTGCCTAATAACTGCAAGTTTTATTTATATGTTTTCTTTCCTGCAGTGAATTAGATTGTCTTATATATGATAAACATCTTTCCCTCAACATAGTTATCTTGAAATTTTATTGTAGACAACTTTATCATATCTAGATTTTGCTTTCCAGTATAGCAAAGTTGAGCTTACACAAACTGAGTCTTCTTAAACTGGCTTTGTTTTTTGCTTCATTATATTCTGGTGTTGCCCCAGGAATTTGTGATTCTAAACATGCAAGCAATGCTGACATTGCTAGTTTAGCTAATACGACTTTGAGAGTCACTTGCTCTGCTTTTAGAAAAGATAGCTTTATTCAAATTTCCCCCAGAGAACATGAACTGGTACCTCGTTGCTTTACCACTTTGATTTATTCATTTCCAAAAGGCAACTAAGTACGTTTTACCAAGTTTGCTGTAAATACAGCTGAGATGTATACCATTTGCAGTCACTTAAGTTTTTACTTTTGTAAACTTGATTGTATTAATTTATAACATTTCATAAGAAAATGTTGGAATATTCTTTTGTCAAAAATGGTTGAAAGGAAGAAAAATCCACGTAAAAACAACTTTAATGAACTCTTACTGTTGGCATTTTTTAAAACATTTTCTCAAGTTATTTTTATTATACCAATTATAATATTTATAGCAATAATTATTTAATAGTAGATATAGTGTTTAATGAACTGATTTAGTTAGATTTTACAATTAACAGTCATCTTATAGACTTCAGTAATGAGAATAAATGGCTAAAAATTACTTATATTTGGACAGACAATCTCCAAGCAAATGAAAATAGCGTCTTCCCTTAATAGTTGGATTTATTTTTTATTTTTATTTTTCTTTATTTATTTTTTTTTGATGGAGTCTTGCCCTGTTGCCCAGGATGGAGTACAGTGGCATGATCTCAGTACACAGCAACCTCTGCCTCAAGCGATTCTTCTGCCTCAACCTTCCGAGTAGCTGGCATTACAGGTGCATACCACCACACACAGCTAATTTTTGTATTTATAGTAGAGATTGGGTTTCACCATGTTGGTCAGGGTAGTTTTGGACTCCTGACCTTGTGATCTATCCACCTCAGCCTCCAAAAGTGCTTTGATTACAGATGTGAGCCACTTCATCTGTCCATGTTACATACTTGAAATATATTTTTAGCTCTTTACTAAAAGCTTATTAAATTATAGAACATAACCATAATATGGTTTATTTTATTATCCTAGTTAACATTGACAGTTGTCAGTTTGAAATTTTTTTTTTCAGAAAGTAGATGTACATTCCCTTGGTGAATTACATTATATAAAAAAGATGAATTAACAGTGATAACATTATGCTTCTATAGGAAAACCTTTGCTGGCATTTTTTATTAAGAGCCTTAATTTTGTCCATATTTCACTAAGTCAACTTAATATTTAAAATGTATGTTTTGATTACTTTAAGGAAATATGACAAAGGTAGTTTTTTATTGCATCACACAAGAATAGTTTTAAATATTTAAAATAGCACATTATATAGTGAGATTTAAGAGGTGATAATAAAGCAATTTTTTTTTTTTGTGGCTCAGTTTACTCAATTTTGCATACCATAACCTAATTGATATTTAATAAGATACATAAATCTTATCTTTTTTCTTACAGAAAAGTATTCGTGATAAAAATTATAAGGTCTTTCAAATAAAATTGGAGCGGTTAGAGAACTATACAAGGCTCTTCAAATAGAAAGGAATGAGCTCAGTGAGAAAGTAGAAGTTCTGAAAGGGCAGGTGTCTGTGAAAGTAGCAGATGTAGATTTAGCAGTGCCTGTGATGCATTCCTGTGCTGCCCTGGATTATTCCATTGTGCTGAACACTTCCTCTTGAAGAGCCCCAAGAGTCCACTTGAAGGCTGATTCCAAAGTAGTAAATGAAGTGAAATGCTACTCAAAAGTTCTCTCCACAGGATCTCTTCTAGGTGTTGATTTAGATGAAGTATGATCATCGTACTGATGGATATATTTTGTGAACACATTTCTCTGTTACTTTTAACTGTTGGTTTTGTAATGAAAATGTCCTCTACTTTTTCTATTATATCTGTATATTTTTAGAACTAGTAGACAATGTGGTACAGAAAGCTGCTTTCCAAGTGTTGCACATCAGCCTCATTTTCCATCTTTGTTGGAATGCATATTTTCATTGCCTTGTCCTTTCAGTGTGTATGTTTGTATATTCATTACCTTAAATTATCTTAATTTGAGGCTTTTTTGTAGTGATTTCCTCAAGTGTAATCAAATACTAATTTAAACTCTGTAGCCCATAATTTATATGTAAAAAAATATAAACCTGATTAATATTGTCATCATTTAAATGCTGAGTAAAACTCCCCGGGATTAAGAAACAAGCATATTTGATTCAGATCAGTTTTTCGACAATATTTATATGACTTGCCAAATTGATTGACTGTAAACTTTGAATTCCTCAAAATTGGCAGGATATGTATATACATATATATACAGATCATTTAAGTACTAATTACATGAAAAAAACAGAAGCATATGCAGGCAAATCTTTGGACCAATAGGCTTAATGTTTATGTAACTGAAAATGGTTCTGCTTTAGTTTCAGGTTACAATTAATGTTTAAAGAAAAAAAAATAGTATTTAGATCTCTGCACTTGGATTGGGAAATTTTGAACTATTGAGTTTATTTCTTAATTTTTCTTTTATTTCAATTTCTCATATAGCTAAATGGTTTTACATGTATTTTCTCATCAGATTTGTGGATTTAACAGAAGTAGAAGTGGAAAATTTCCTTGTATTTAGCCATATAGTACTTAGGAAAAAGTCTGGGATGTGAATTATTTATACATTTCCCCTAGTGACTATGATAATCAAGGGGCCAGATAACAGAAGAAAGTAAGTTAACATGAAATTTAAACAATTTTATTACTCTGCCAAAATGAGGAAAACAGAAATACCCACGTTCCCCTACCCACTTCCCAGCCTTTTATAAATATTTCATTCAGCCACAAAATGAAATACTGGACCCACTTCTTTTAGAGGAAATGAAGATACCTTACATACCCAAAAGTCATATTTTATCAGATCGCTGCTGGATGTAAGCTCTTAATATTATATTAAGGCAACTTTTAAGGATGTGACACTTACTTGTTGTACTTGCTGTGTGTGGAAGGTAAATTTAGGGCAGAAAGCAGTGTAATTAGGAAGAATCACACTTAAATTATCTTAATTTGAGAGTTTTTAATAATCTCATGTGAAATTAAACACTAATTTAAACTCTGTGGCCCATAATACATACGTAAAAGAAAATATAAACCTGATTAATATTATCAAGTCATTTAAATGTTACGTAAAACTCTAGTAGATTAAGAAATAAGCATAGCATATTGATTCAGATCAGTTTTTTGATAATATTTATATGACTGGCCAAATTGATATGATTAAACCCTGTGTCTCTCGTTTTTGCCACACTGTTTACGTTAGATATCCTGTGTTGTATTATATAATGTTAAGAAGATCTGAATTCCATTTTGGAAACACTCGGTTTCCTTTCAGAATTACTCCTCTGGCTAACAGTGGAAACAACAACAGCAAGAAAATCTAATGGAACCCTTTGCAGAAGGATTCCCTTGCCCTGTGTCATGCTCAGTATTCTACAATGTTCTGGAATAGGAGTTGGCAAACCTCTCTGTTGCCTAAGGTTGCTTTCTTCCTCTAGCTGCAGAGTTGTACATGCCCAAAAACACGTATATATGGAATCTGACTCTGTTTATTGGCCCTGTTTCTGAACACTGTAGTTGACCAAAAAAATGTTTAAATGTTGAGATCACTTAGATTCCTTTGTTGTATCATTCTGGAGTTGTAATGTGTATAGTAGCAGGGGATTCCAAAGTATAGAAAAACAAGTCTAGAATGACTGAATGTGTCATCTTCGGATATATATTATTACATTTCTTGATATGACACCAGTATATCTAAGTTCATGGAACTGTTTTTATTATACCTGATTATCATAGTTGAATTTTTGTCTATTGCAGAATATCTACCTCTTTCAAACTGTAAATGAAAATAACTGTGAAAAAAATGATGCAGTACTGATAAACACTATTTTTATCTCATGTCTTTTTAAGGACATGATTTATAAGAGGCAGTTCTCCTTTGCTTTTCAAGACTTCTGTAGAGTTATGGGTTTTTGTAACAATATGGATCTGATTTTATCTACCCAACTTTGTTCAGGTTAAATAAACATGTAATGGTTAATACGATAGCCTCTGTATATTCTTTATAATGAATATGACCAGAACTATGTAACAGTCAAGTTCAAAGATAAGTGTTGGAAAAGTTGCTATTCTCAGATCTTAAAATGTAGTTAATTGCACAATTTAAAGACTGAAAAGATGGATTATCCTCTGGTTAGTTGGCAAAAATCATTTCTTTCAGTCAGACCTATGTAGCATGGACACTGCCAAACCCATCTTTCAAGTAGGTGATGTTAAGATTTCTGTAGTTTAACTTCTGGCAAGGCTTTTGAGAATCACAGTGACTAAGAATTTTTCTATTATCAGTTGACCTTAGCCTATTCAAATTTACTGGGAACTGAATAGATATAAACAGCAGGGGATACCTGTATAAAGAATTTCAGTGCCTTATTAAATTAGTTGTGGGTGAGCAGAAGTTAATATAACCCTATATAAACAAGTAGATAGCTTTTATTTTTTAGACCAGGTATCCCCCAACCCCCAAACTGGTAGTGATCATGTACTGTTATGAATCAGATTGTACAGCAGGAGGTGAGCAGCAAGTGAGCAAGTGAAGTTCCATCTTTATTTATGACCACTCTCCATTGCAGGACTCCACCCCATGTCAGATTAGCAACAGTATTAGATTTTCACTGGAGCACTAACCCTGTTGTGAACTATGCATGCCAAGGATCTATCTTGCATGCGCCTTTTTAAGAATCTAATGCCTGATGATCTGTCCCCCCAACGTGAGACTGTCTAGTTGCAGGAAAACAAGCTCAGGGCTCCCACTTAGTCTATAACATGGTGAGGTGTATAGTTGTTCATTATGTGTTACAATGTAGTAATAATAGAAATAAAATAAATATGCATTTGAATCATTCCCCAAACCATCCTCTTCCCTCCAGCCCCACAACTGCCCCATCTATGGAAAAATTGTCTTCCAGGAAACCAGTATCTGATGCCAAAAATGTTAGGAACTGCTGTTCTAGACAAACAATTATGAAGGAGATCTCCTTGAGTCACTTTTAAAATAGATCAAGAAGTAATGTCATAAAAAATAGAAATAGGGAGAGCCAAGAATCAGTTTCTATTGAAACAGCCATTAAATGGACAAAAATGTCAACTCCTTTGGAACTCTGGAATTCTAATACAAACAGAGAAACCAGGGTATTGCTTAGTTTAGAAGCAAGAGACTGCTAAAGTTTTATAAGCATTGTTGCATTTGACTACCTGCCTACTCTGGCACATTCTCCAGCTTAGTTATAATTGTGGAGACAGCAGCCCCATATTACTTGTATAGCTTATTGGCTTTTTTCTTTTCTTTTATTATACTTTAAGTTCTGGGGCACATGTGCAGGTTTGTTACATAGGTATACACGTGCCATGGTGGTTTGTTGTATCTATCCCCCTGTCATCTACATTAGGTATTTCTCCTAATGTTATACCTCCCCAGTCCCCTCAATTCTATTCTTTCCCTACCCCCATATATGATGTTCCCCTCCCTGTGTTAACTTATACTCATTGCTCAATACCCACTCGTAAGTGAGAACATGTGGTGTTTGGTTTTTTGTTCTTGTGTCAGTTTGCTGAGAATGATGGTTTCCAGTTTCGTCCATGTCCCTGCAAAGGACTTGAGCTCATTCTTTTTTTATGCCTACTCAGTTTTAAATCATTTCCCAGGGCTACTGTTTTCCTACTGTTGTACAGTAACAGGAATTGAAGGCCAGACAATTCACCCACCTGCTTGGTTGCACTGTAAAGGACCACACATTTTCCCAGAGGTTTTTAATACTTATACTTGAGTGTTCTATCCTGTTAGGGAGAGACTTACTTTCCAAATTACAGATCACAGTTTCCTTTAAAGTGCCCCATGAGAAGACAACAGGCCAGAAAGAACGCTTCTCCTAGCTCCAAATATTTTGCTTCACACAAGTATGTAGAAGAGCTGCCTTTCACTACATATTGCTTCTCTAGTAGATCCCTGTTTGAGACACGGATGTTTCTAGAAGAGATATTAATGTACCTTATTCCAGATGGTTTTAAAACCCAATGTTAATTACCCATGGAAAAAGAAAAAAAAAACTATCATTTGAATCCTGAGGCTCAGAGGGACCAGGGGGATATTCAAACCTTAATAATGAGGATCCTAAGGTACGAATATGACAGTCCTGTCAATCGCGATATAACAGCCCATTTTATCTGTAAGAAAATCAAATGAGGAATATGAATTCATTTTGACTCCAGGGATTTAATTGGACAGTAGTCTCAGTCTACCAGTTAGTTCCTAATATTGGTATAATATTGACTGAAGTCCCTGAAGATACTCATTGATTCACATTGTTAGACTTAAAGGATGCTTTCTTTTCTGTATCTTCACACCCATATCCCCAGTATATTTTTGCTTTTGAATGGAGTGACCCAGACAGTCATGCTGCATCTCAACTCACCTGGATAGTTCTTTTCCAAAGTTTTAGACACCGTCCCCATCTCTTTGGCAATTCATTGGCCAAGAACTTAACAGAACTACGGTTAACTAATAGATCTCTCTTGCAGTATGTAGATAATTTATGAATATCTAAATCTACCAGGGAAGACTCTGCCAGGATCACAATTCATCTCCTTAATTTTCTGGAAAAGCAAGAATATTATGTACCCTCCACAAAGCCCAGATTTCTGTGAAAAGATTAAATATTTGGGGTATGCATTCACTCTTGGGACAAGGACTTTGACCCAAAAGTGATATCATCTTGGGTCAACATGACCCAAGTCAGGCCATCTTGGCCATCCAGCCACTCAGACTGAGAATCAGTTAAGATCCTTTTTGGGAATGGCAAGTTTCTGCCAGATGTGGATTCCCTGATTTGGTCTTACAGTAAAGTCACTCAGGGAAACTCTCAAAGGGAGTAATCATTAGACTTTGAATTGGGATAGAAACTACCAACAGACAATCTTGACCCTAAAAGAAAACATGAAACAACTCTCTAACTTATAAAAATCTTTATATGTGGCCAAAAACAAAGAATGGTTTGGATCCTACCACAAAGGATCAGGAATAGCTCTAGAGCAGTGGCTTACTTTTCTAAACAGCTAAACCAGGTGGCAGGTGGGGTGGCCAGGATCTTTGTGTGCTGTGGCAGGCACTGCTCCATTGATAGAAGAAGCCAATAAGCTTGCCTTGGGACAATAATTAGGTATCACAACCCCCCACCAAGCATAGGGGGTTCTAGAAGCAAAACGATACTAATGGCTAACAGGTAGTCACTTATTTAATAACAGATTTTTTTCTTGACATCCCAGACGTGACTCATAATAATGTTGACTTTTAAACTCTGCTATCTTGTTGCTACATTTCACATCCCAGAAAAACAGATCCCTAAGTCACTTCCCTCCTGTGTGGAAAGTATAGAAAGAGATCTACTGTTGCAGGTCTGACCTAAAAGATAAGCCTCTGTCTATTCCTAATGAGCGGTCGTTTACAGATGAGAGTAGCTTTATGCATGAGAGAATAAGAAGGGCAGGTTTTGTGGTAGTTAGCCAACAAGAGGTTACTGAGGCAAAAACTTTACTTCCCCAGGTTTCTGTTGAAGAAGCAGAATTAATTGTTCTTATCAGGGCTCTCCCATTAAAATAGACTTGAGTCAACATATTACTTGATTCTAAATATAGGTTCCTGTTGCTCTATGCTCATGCTGTTATATGAAAAGAAAGGGGAATATTTATAGCTAAGGGATCCCCTTACAACATTGCTATGATCTGCTGATGTCCAGCTCCAAAAGGATGTTAACAATTATTCATTGAGGGGACATAAAAAGAAAAGTGCCTCTATTATTGAAGAAAAATGATCTGGCAGAAGAGCAGCTAAGATCACAGCTAAAGAGACACCAGATACCAGTGTTATGCAGGTCACTGACTAATACCAGGTACTGCACCCATGTCACAAACACCACACTATAACCCTGGGGAATTTAAATGGGCAGAGAAGAAAGGCTTATAAAAGGATTCCTTGGGATGGTTACTAAAAAGGAATAAACTCTTCTACTCAGAGGCTAAGCAATGAAAAATAAGAATTTTAATGACTCCTCACATTTGCAATGAAATTCACTATTCAAAGGAATTTTCCAAATCTTCTCTGGAAATAAAATATTCTAGACTGTAAAAAGGGTCACCAGGGCCTGTGAAATTGTGCTTGTAATGAACCATAAACCCCATAACCCCACACCTACTCAAACTTTTACAACATTCAGGAATATGCCCTGAGAAGGCTGGCAAATAGATATTTCTCAGATCCCACCTTATAAGGGATGAAAGTATTTGCTCGTATTTATATATACTTTCACCTGGTGAATTGAGATTTACCCTACAATGTACTAAAAGTGTCCAGTTTTCATGTAAAGAGATCACTGCAATGTTTGGATTATCTAAATGTCTGCAGAGTGATAATGGACCTTTCTTCACACCTAAGGTGACCTAGTAGCTTTTCTTCATCTTTAGGCATTACCTAACACCTTCACTCCTCCTGGAGTTCTCAGTTCTCAGGTAAGATAGAAAATCGAATCATGTTTTAAAAGGATATTAGAAAAGTCATGTCAAGAGACCTCAGAGGCTGGGGTTTATCTCCTAGCCGCAGCCCTTTTACACAGAAGGATGGGCACCCCCAAAAACTCACTGGTTTATGTGATGAATTATATTTATTGATTTGTGTACATTGAACTAGCCTTGCATCCTAGGGATGAAGCTGACTGATTGTGGTGTATAAGGTTTTGGTTGTGTGGCTGGATTTGGTTCACCAGTATTTTATTTGTGAGAATTTTTGTACCAATAATCATCAGGGATATTGCCCTGAAATTTTCTTTTTTTCTTTGTTGTATTTCTGCCAGGTTTTGGAATCATCAATAATAGTTGCCTCAGAAAATGAGTTACGAAGAAGTCCTTCCTATTTAATTGTTTGAAATAATTTCAGAAGAAATGGTTTCAGCTCTTCTTTGAACCTAGAAATAATTTCAGAAAAAATGGTTCCAGCTCTTCTTTGTACCTCTGGTAGAATTCATCTGTAAATCTATCTCGTTCTGGGCTTTGTTATGTTGGTAGGCTGTTTGTTAGTGCCTCAATTTCAGAATTTTTATTGGTCTACTGAGGGATTCAACTTTTCTCTGGCATTCCTGGCGTTCCTGATGATTATATGGTTAAGTTCATGGACCCGATGCTATCAAATGGCTTAAGCTCTAAACTAAAGTTACCAAAAATGATCCCAAACTTTGCTGGCCATAATGTGGATTCTATGAGATACTAGACTAATTCATCTGCATACTCAAATGGAATGGAAGCTATTAAACTTTCCAAATATAATGAGTCATTTTACAATTTGTATTTTGAGTTTTCTAAAAGAAATAAAGAATTGTTTACAGCTTCTCTTTCTTTTAAACAGTTCACATTTATTATTGATAACAATTAAAAAAAATCTTTTAAAGACTATCAGTATTGTATTACCAGAATGAGTTAACATGTTTACAAAACATTTAGAGAATTTTATATGCAAATCACAAATTTACGAAGGAAAGTGAATAAAGACACTAGTAATAGAGGGGGAAATCAAAGAATCATTAGTATCAAATCATTAGAATCAAAGAAACGACAGCAGTAGCTTCTCTAAAGAGAATAACTAAAAATGTAACAAAAATTGTAGGGCTCTGGAGGCCCCACAGCGTCGTGGGGTGTCCCTTATGCTGTGTTGAGGTGCAGGATCCAAGAGGTATAAAGACAGGACACTGAAGAACTGGTGAAGAGCCCCCTTGGGGGCTATGCCACCTGTGAACAGAGATCAGCGGTGGCCCCCAAATGCCCAAGAGCATCTGTATTTATTAGGTATAAGCAGAGGCAGGGTCATGAGTGGGGTCATCATCTATAGACTTAGTAATAGGGCATACATAATCATATGAATTACAAGAGAAGGGACCACTCCATTATATCATCTGAGCAGAGAGGTGGGCCTTGGGCAGCAGGGTGCTGTGCCGTGTGCAGAGTAGAGGATCGTGTACAGAAAAGGGGTTCATCCCCATTAGGTCACCGAGGCAAGGAGGTGGATGTGTGTGCAACAGGTGTCATGTGCAACACTTCTTATCTGGGGGCTGGAGACTTCAAAGGATTTCTAATAAGAAGGATACTGTAAGCTTAATGGAGTGGGAGCTGACAGACTTGTGCTCTTCTCTTAAGATATTTATCGAAGGATTCTTTGAGCTAGCACAGAAGTGTGAAAAGACTGACAGGGGTGTACAGCCGTGGTGACTGGTCACACCAGAGCGGATCCTTCTCCCTCGGTTGTTCCCAGGATCTGAGGCCTGAGGTCTACTTTCCACAGGAACAGGATGTGAGGTACTACAACTCCTTTATCAGAGGAGAGGCACTTGCTAGGAGACTGCCATACAGCTTATGCCCTTACAGGCAGGGATACCACCACCTGGATCTTTGGTTCTTGTCCTGGTCTGGCTGTTTTCCCATGTACTACTTCTGATCTGTGACTGCTTTAGGCATTTCTCCTACTACAAACTACTATATGATTATATTGAAGGATTATATAATGTACAGCACTAAATGTGTCAGTACAGCTCCGACTACAATACCTATATGATTTTATAGAAAGATTATATAAAACTAAGTATGCTATATATATGTAAGCGGTAATATACACTTCAAGCACTAATTCTATAAACAAATATATGATTATATATGAAGGATTATATAAGGAAACAGCTGAGCAATAACACTATAAATTAAGATATTCTTCAGGCACTACTTGCATCTGGGGTCTCGACAGTTCTCCTTCCTCAGTGCCCATGGTGGGTGTTACCTACAAAAAGTCTTCATAAACTAGAAAAAAAAGGAGAGAGAGAGAAAATGGAATATGCAAAAAGATACTGCATTAACTCCTCTTTCTTCTTTTGGTTTTACCTCTTCTCCCTATTCTGTCTTACTCCTTCTTCTCTCTTGCTCTTCTTTTTCTACAATACTTGCATTCCCTCTCACAACTTCCACATACTCACATCTGTCTAAAATACTCCTTTATGCCCTCTTACTCAGAGGTATGTGCCTCCAAATTCCCTTTATGATTACAGGAGGCAATGCTAATGCTACCAGGTCAGAGTTTGTTCCCTGGGTAAACTCTGAGTTCTGGCTGTCACAGATACCTTTCCAAATTTCTTACTAAATTCTCTGGGGACTTAACATGGAGCTCAGTGCTAACCTGTCACAATGGAGAGCAAAACTATGCTGGGCTCAACTAGCACCTATTAAAGGAAAGAGAATTTGAACTAAACCCACCAGAGGGATATTTTTCATTCTAGCAGTTAGAACTTAAGTTTCTGGGAAAGGCTTAGCAGAGGGCAAAGTGTTCTGAGGTCCTGGGTAAATTTGAAAGGCAGTCTAGAACAGAGACTGCATTTTGGGGCAATGTCTAAAGCTCTGAGTTGAGCTCAGAGCTAGCAGACTAGCTACGTAAGCTAGACAGACACTAGTGTGGCAACTAAGAAAGTGCTTATGCCACTCCTCCCCCAACTTCAGGCAGAGCAACTTGCAGCAAGAACAGTGACTTCTTTCTTTTGCCTAAGAAAAGGAGAACAAAGAGTAAAGAGGACTTTGTCTTGCATTTTGTATACCAGCTCAGTCACAGTAGGATAGGGCAAAGGGCAGAGTCATGAATCAATCAACCATTGGAGGGGCAGGATTAATCACCTGTGTGCCAAAGAGCCCTATTGCCCTAAAAAACCAGCAGTGATACCCAAATAGTACACCATAGAACTTAGAGCTCTGAGATATACTGACTTCAGATGTGACTCAGCTCATTCCAGCTCTAATGCCTATGGGGAAAGATTCTACTATTCAGAAAACCAGAAGAAAAGTAAAGGGAACACTGTCTTTTCATCTTAGGTACCTGGTTGGTCACAGTGGACTAGAGAAAAAATTAGACTTCTTGGGTACCTGAGTGCAAGTGTAGGCTTCCAGACAGTCTTCTGGACATTCCTTGAGCCAGAGGGGAATGCTCTGCTCTGAAGAATGGGTTCTCAGGCCTGGAAGCATTCTCTACAAGATGACTGAAGATCCCTTGGGGTTTAAATCAGCATCTTCAGTGGTCTTGGCAAAGCCACCCATGGGCATGTAGTGTTGGTGGCCAAGAGAGAGAGGCTTCTTTGCCTATAGAAAGAAAATAAAAGAACAGAGAGAACTTGTATATTGTGGTTTCTGTGCTACGTGAGTTTCAGTAGAACACAGAATTTTGGGTACTCCAGTCCCTGGATTACATAAAGCATTACCAGACCAACCTGAAGGAACTGATCATCCAAAACAAGAGGGACACAAAGCAGGCTAACTTAATCATCTGGTGATCATAGAGCCCTAGGGCCTTGAGTAAACATGGGTGGTCAGACTGATAGTAGTTACAGCAGGCCTTGGGTGAGAGTCAGTGCTGTGCTGGCTTCAGGTCTAACCCAGTGCTGTCACAGAGATAGTGCCAAATGAGTGCTTGTATCATTACACCCCCAGTAATAGGGAGCTCAGCATTGAGAGAGAAGCAGCACTTGTTTGGGAGAAGTAAGAGAAAAGAACCACCCTCTACTTGGTAATATAAATAGTTCCTTCCAATTTTATTTAAAGCCATTAAGATAGTACCACGTGAATCACAAAAACCACATTATTGAGTTCAGACGCAAGCCCCTTTGAATACCTGAAAGCCCTTCTCAAGAAGGAGGCATACAAAAAGACCATATTGTGAAAATCATAATAAATACCTAATTATTTAATGTTGAAAGACCAATGAATACAAGCATCAAGACATGTAGAAAAATATGACATCACCAAAGGACTTAAAAGTTACCAGATCAATTTTGGAGAGACAGAGATATGTGACCTTTCAGACAGAATTAGTTAGCTCTTTTTGAGGAAAAGTCTAATAAAATCAATATAACATAAAGAAAAATCTCAGAATTCTATTGGATAAATTTAGAGAAAGAGATTGAAATAATTAAAAAGAATCAAGTGGGATCCAATCCAAGATGGCCCGATTAGGAGCAGCTGAGGATTGCAGCTCCCAGTGAAAGCACAGAGGGTGAATGGGTGCTGCCTCCCCAGACA